>CAJVPT010001048.1:0-23738 GCA_910592055.1 Acaulospora colombiana
TTTGACAATTTATTTTTAAACTTTTAATTAATAAATTTTTGATGGCTGAATTTTTTTATTGTTGAATTTTGATTATCAAATTTTTGATTACAAATTTTTGATTGTTGAATTTTTGATTGTCACTTTATTGTCAAAATAATAATATGCTGAGTGGAAGCAATTGAAAAGAATTCAACAATATTTTTATTATTAAATTTAATTAAATTTAGCAATAATTCAACTACCGAATAACACAAATTTGATTAGTAATATCTAACCGATATTTCTAAGTATAGCTAGTATGAATCAAGATAGTCAACAGTTTTTATTGAGTCCTATTGAAAATCAAGATTCCTGTAATACAAAATGGTCTATATAAAGATTGTGATTAGGTCTTTTTCTAAAATCAAGTAGGATTATCCTTAATAAAATCACATTATCATTTGCTGGTAATAAGAAGAGTAGATTCCTAAATCAATTGCATGCTATTGAGGAAGAATTGATTGAAGATCTTATTTGATTTTAAGATTTCAAGCATGTGTCTATATTTTGATTTATAGACTTAACAATTGGGATGTCTTGATGAGAGAAAAAATCTAAGTATTACTTTGAAAAATTAAAATCTGAATCCAGGATAAAGAAAATTCAACAATTGGATAACCAGATACTCTTAATAAAACTAGTTTGGAAAAAATTAGGAAGGAATTACATGGATTTTCAATAAGATAGTACTTATACATAATTAGTAAATACTATATATAGATAGTTACTTATACATTCATAAAAAAGAAAAAAGTCTGTATTTTACAGATTTATATTCCTTCAGACAAACAATGATGCAAAAAGGTATAAGAGAGATTAATCAGTCTTATCAAAAGGAAACAGAGTCAAAGCTTTCACATAATAGTAATAGGAGATTTCAATGCTGCCTATAATCCATCAGAAGATAGAACAACATCCTATAAGACTTGATTCAGAGCTTCTTGATATCCTGAAATTCCACTGTTCAACTTTTTGGATAAATAGGGTTTTATAGATACCCAAGTAGTATGGGAAGGCAAAAATAAAATTCCAACATAGTGAAACACCACAAGCAGTAGTAGAATTGATTATATTTGGATATCACAGGGCCTAACAAGATATCTATTATTGTGATTTAATAATCAAGAAATACAAGAAGTTACAGGAAGTGATCAAACTATGCTTATAATTATTTTCAATAATAAAGACCTCTTTATAAGAAGCCCAACTATCAAATCAAAAACACAAAACAAAAGACAAATTGATATAAAAGAATCTTTATCAAAACAGTAACAAGCCTATCAAGAAAACTTGGATTATAAGTTCAAGATGAAACTGGAATCTCTTCTCTTAGAAGAATCTGAAGTGGACAAAGAAGGAAAACTTGCAGACAAGATTTGAAAAGTTTTTGAAAAACAAATATGTAAAGCAGCTTTTAACAAGCTTAAAACTGAAAAGATTACATTACATAAAGAAAAAAATAATAGACACAGCCTTGAATTTGTTAAATACAGAAAAGCTTTGTAACTAAAAAACTTCTCAAGAAAGCTGAAACCTCGAAAGAAATAGAAAAGCTACAAAACCTTTGCAAGGCAATAGAAAAATATAATACCATTCGCAATCCATATTATCAGATTGAAAATTATTGTGTGCAATATAGTATCTTAACATGCCCTGGATATTATTAAAAAAGGATATTCAAGATGCAATAGATAGTTTAAAGTTTATTAGTTAAAGACTTGAAGTCAAAAAAACAAGAGATGCCATTAAAATCACATTAGAATAAAGATGTGATTATCTAAAAAACAATCAAAAAAAGAATAGTAAGCTCCTTAACTAATAAAGAAAGGAGTAAAATTATACTAGACAGGATTAAAATCAGACAAGGTGATATCGAATATATAATAACAAAAAAATATGAAATTGAAAAAGAGATAAGAAATATTACCTAGAAGCCTTCAAGAGAAGAGAAGCCAATTTTGATAACCTGACAGAAGATTGAAAAGAGGAATACAATCCCAGAAACTATATTCAAGAGAGCTGATATAAAAACCTTTTTGAACCAATTGCACAATAAGAATTAGATGAAATACTCAAAATGCTTCTCAATAACAAGGCCCCAGGCAAATCTCAGATTAGTTATGAGATGTTAAAGAGATTAAGCCAGGATGGAAAAAATACCTGAGGAAAATTCTTAACAATTTCTTGAAATGGAAAGTTACTCCTATATTCTGGAGGCAAAGTCATATATATCCTATAGCCAAGCCAAAGCCCTGGGATTGTGAACTTTTAAATATGAGACCTATTATATTATTGGAGGTTACTAAAAAGTGTTTTATCAAAGTTTTGATTAACAGAATGAGAAATATTTGTAAGATCAATAATATTCTCAAAGGACCCAACTATGCAAAGTTACCAGGAGAAAGTATGACAGAACCAATCCAAATTCTGAATTATATTTGTGAAGATGTGAGAGAGAACAAAAAAGAGCTATGGATATTGTCTCAAGACACAGCCAAAGCTTATAATACTATTAATTTGGATATGCTAGTAAAAGCAATAGAAAGAATCAAGACACTGAAAGGTTTTATTAAGATTTTGATGAGCTTTTTCAAAAACAAAGAATTCAAAGTTATATTTGAAGATGATCTTATCAGCTCTGTAAAAGCAGGGGATGGAATTGATCAAGGAGTGACTATTTCATCATTAATGTGGAGAATCTTCTATGACTCTTTACTATGCAAAATTTAAAATGACACAAATAAAGAATATAAAATGTCAGTTACTTGGAATCTAGACTTCAATGGTCACAAGGTTGAAAAGTTAAAATCAAGACATGCTGTGATAGCTTTTATGGATGATAAAACATAAATAGTAAGATTCAAGGAAGATATGACAAAGATCTTGAAGACAGTAAGAATTTTCTATAGGGCCAATAACTCTCAAATTAATAGTAACAAATTAGTTTTAGTTACTATTAACAATCCTAACTGTTATTCAGAAGAAGTCTAGATAGGTATTAAAAAAGAAGTAATCAAAGAGCTTAACAGAGCAGATCAAGCAGATTTCTAGAAATTTGAATAGGCAATCAAATGATCTCAATCGAACTAAAGGAAAGAGTGCTCAAAAAATTTATGTAATTGTTAGAGCTCTCAAAAATAAAAAGGTAATGGATAAGCAGGTACTTATATTTTAAATAGGGTATTAATATCAAGGATAGAATTTAGAATGTAACATAGCATATTGTTCTGAAAAATATGCAATATGTTAACAGTAGCATACAGAAAACTTTTCAAACACAAAAGTTTATTATACAGATCTACTTCCAATAGTGTGATATATTATCCAAAGCATAATTTGAAGAGTATCTGAATCTACAAAAAGAAAGTCAGATAATAGGATTGTGCAATAGATTGAATGATCTTGGACCAGCAGGAATCACAATAATCATAAGGCTCAAACAAGCACAAATCAAATATTGGGAACCACTCAACCTGCTGACTTGTGACATACTAGATCACCTTATAGACAAAGTCAACTTTTCACTTCAAGTAATTAAGTTAGCTAAAGATATAGGAATTACTTTTCAAAGTTAGAAATGGCATAATATCTTTAAATGAAAAAAAAGGAAATAGTCTGATCTGAGAATATCTCTCACCTGAGAAGTATAATAAAGCCATACTATCACTAAAAAACAATAAGTTGATATATATAGATCAGTCATCAACTATGAAACAAATGAAGTGAGAAATTGACACATGCTTCAACTCATCCAAAAAACTGGCAAAAGTCCTATTCCAGAATGGTTCTTAAATATAAGTAGAATGTTCTCCAAAGATCATTTAAATAAATTTATAGAGTTGTGGAAAATAGATTGGCTAAAATGGGAGTCAACATATTCTATAGTTAGCACTAACCATAACAAGAGACAAAAAATATGGATAATTAAAAAGAATGTCAATCATTAACTAATATGGGGAAAGTTACTACAAGAAGAATCTAAGAGAAAAGCAAAAATCGAACACTACAAGTGTCAGAATAGTGAAAATAGTCAAGAGACAAAGCTAATTAAATGCATAGGTTACTCAGAAGATTTTATTTAAGAACTGAGTTGTATCATAAATGAATATATGGAAAAGATATATATGATACCATATCTTAATATAAGAAAAAGTACTAGGAGAACTCAGATGCTAACAATCCCATGTCCCACAATATCTTTGAAAAGAACAATCAGAAAAATAATAGATAGCAATCAAGTATTTGTATAGAGTCTGTAGGGGCCAGTCCAGCAGTTCACTTTCCAAGGTATCAAGATGAATTATGCAAATATAGAAAGTTAGGAAGAAACAATTATTAAAGAAAATATTAAAGAAGGAGTATATCAAAATCATCTAATAGAGATACTCCAATATAATCTAGAATCCAAATAAAAGTTAACCTTCTATTCAGATGGATCACTAATAAATCATGACAGTAACAATATGAAGATGGGAATAGTATGAATCCAAATAAGTGATATAAAAAAAGAAAGCAGATTTCAAACAGGAATAGATAGTTGGTCCTTATTCACACATGAAAAACTAACAGCAATAGTCACAATATTTCTAGTAGTTCCAATAGATAGCTCAATTGAAATCTCTATAGATAGTCAAGCCTATATCTCAAAGTAGAAAATAGTTAAGAAAGATGATCCAAAAAGAATACATAAAAGATGGCTAAAGGATAAAAACTAGTCATTATAGGTATGAATGGTAGAGCTGGTCAAGAAAAAATATCTAGATCTAAAGCTTATCAAGATTAAGACACATTCTTAAGACCCACGTAATGATGAAGTAGATGCTTTAGCCAAAGACGCTTTTAAACTTCCAACAATAGAATGAAAAAATCTTACTTCATACAAAATTCCTACAGAAATCAAGTGGTAAAACAAAACTTTAGATGATTCTATAAGACATTCATCAAGAAAATAAATAATAAGACTATAGTATACTAGTGGACATTACAAAACAGAATGGAAAAGAAATGGGGCCATCAAATTCAAGAATAACAAGGTTATATATGGGATCTAGTATAAGAGAGAATGAATAGCCATATGTGGGATATATCTTTCAAAGATTGTTAAAGAAAAAGCTTTCTGATCAAGCTAATGAATGATGAGCTACCAACTTTGAGTAAATTGATGATAAAGCCAGACCTATACAAACAAGTGAAATGTACTGTATGTGATCTTCAAGAGAAAGAAACAATTAATCATTTGTTAGAATATCCAGTATATAAGGAACAGATGAAGAAGATATAGAATAAAGATCTCGAAAAAGTTTTGATAAATTTCAGAAAACTTTTACAGAAAAAAAAAAAGAAATAGAAGAAAAGAATTCTAGATTAATAGTGGATGACAGTAAAGAAATGGGTGAAGTACACAAGTAGATATCCAGGCTAGTAGAACAGTTCTCAGCAATTAGTCAGGATATGCTAAGTTTCTTTGCAGAGTTAATAAGAAGTGAACTCATTCTTAAGATGATAAACCTTAAATGCCATGGTAAAAAAATTGAAATAGAAGCAAGAATATGGATCAAGAAGCTGCAAAGTACAACTTGTAATCAGTTCCAGAAAAAGATTTGGAATGCAAAATGTGAAAGAATGATAGAATGGGAACAATAGGAATTCAAAAAAAAGATAAGATAAAAAGACTTCCTAACCTTCCAGATGTCAAAACCATATAACTGGAAAGGAAAACTTCAATATTGAAAGAAGAAAGATTAGAAGATAAAGATCTAAAAGATATCTTATTAAGAGGGGTTAGATTTGAGATGAGATAGTTGGGTTTTGAGTAATATTAGAACTTAAAGAGTGATCTGCAGTAGTAACCTGCAGGCAATGATATTAAGAGTTGAAAGGGTTTTCACCTGAACTCCTAATGAAGCAATAAATTACTTCCAAAGTTGTGTTTAAAGTAGTAATTACAAAGATAAGTAAGCTAGTTAGCATTTTTTAGCTTTAGCAATTCATGTTATATGTACAGTTTACAAATGTTTAATAAAGCACACATAACTAGCCTAACAGAGGGTTAAAAAAAAAAATAGCTACTTATATATATATTACTAATATAAGCAAATATATAAGTACTTGTTAGTATATATATTATCTATCTGTATATAAAGAGCAATGTAAATGACTGAGCCAAGACAGTTCCCTTATATGAATAATTAAATATATCATTAATAAAAAGTATATCAATGAATTCATAATCCAATAGATAACAAATGCAATAAACAACTTTTATATTCTCAAAATTTATTTTAACACTAGTTCAGCCTTAGTAGGTTAGCTTCATCAAAGGGATGGCAACAAGTTACAAGGTAAACATCTCTTAAGAGTAATTATTTCTATTGAGTTTTGTTTAGTACTAGACTGGTAGTATATTTTAGAAGGGTTCTATATAATAATATTATATAAATACAAATAAAATAAGGTTGAACCAGCAAAACTCTTTTTGCTGATCCACATTTTTTCAAAAAATTTTCTTTTTTGATAATTTTCTTGGAAAACTTATAAAATCCTTCTATACAAGAGCAAGTTTCAGAGGATACAACCAAACACTTCCGATCAATAATATCTACTTTGCAACAGAAAATGAGTTTCACTTAAAATAAAAGACAAATTTCTCTAAATCATTTTTTGCTTTTAGGAAGAAGAAAAAATAAAAACAAGCTAATTTATAGTAGACTTCTTGAGACTCAACCTCAATCTCACAAAGTTCTTAGCCAGGTCAGTACAGATTAACATTTTTCTAGGCACTAAGAAAAGTCATAGAAACAATAGATTATATTGATAAATCAGCACAACTGAAATTCAAGAAAATATCCAAGTCTCTTTAATTAAAAATCTTACCAAACACAGATCAGTAAAGATTGACATGCATGACAATCACACTAACGGAGTCAAAAAAAGAAAACAGTATCAGGGTATGGGACATTCCCCTGACTACAAAATTCATAGAAGTACAACAAACCTTTGAACAGTTAAAGGATTATAACAATATATCAACTACAGATCAATTAATTCATGTTATGTAAATATAAATACATTAACTTTTCATCTGTTTGATATATATCAAAGCAAGCTGATTAGTCTATTAACAAAATAGTAAAACATGACAGGTCAACAAACTAGAATGTGTGTAATCAACTAGTATGTATTATTTAAAACAGGATCAACAGTAAATTACAACCAGCTATGTATTAGTAAACAAATATCAGATATGTAAACATATAGAAGCCATGTGTTATAGACTTCCTAATATTAATATAGTAACTTATTGCCATATATACCAAACAGAAAAATAATAGATAATAGTATTTATCTGCTCACATAATTAAAAAAACATCTATATAACAACAATATGTATTAAAAATTTTTTTGTATACTATGTAACAACATGTTAATAAAAAAATAAACAATAATCAGGACCTAGAGAAAAGGGAAAAGGAGCTATTAAAGGTACTGGAAAAGATAACTTCTTATCAAGATCCTCAGCAAGTATTTTGGAAAACAAAAATAATACAAAAATAATACAGCATAAGCTGAGACCAATAACAACTATTCAATTCTACATTCCTGTTAAGTCAATATATATTTTTTCAATACTAGATAATATTATTATCAATCTATTGAGGATAGATCTATTGATGCTAGCAAAAGAACCTATGCTATAGCAATATATTTTTACTTTCTGGAAAAAGAGGCAAGATAAAAAAGAAGATTTGAAAGCACTTATATTAGAAGAAAATGTATATACAGTAATATATTGATAAGCAAGCCAGTAATATAGATATCAAGCTCTGATCAAATTGAAATTACTATTATGAATGGAAGTTCAACTAATCTCTACAGAACTTGAAGAAGTACATTCTATTAAGGAAGTTATAATGGTAGATAGAGCAATGGTAGAACAAATAGAAACAAAAGTGTTAAAAGAAATAGTGCAGAGAAGCTGTATTACAGACAGCATGTCTTATAATATAATAAACAGAGTTCAGGGACAACAGTAAATCCATTTTTCATAAAACAACAGGGACCAATCAAGATGAAGGTACTTCAAGCTATATTGTCAGGAGAAAATAGGGAAGAGAGAATTACATATCTCAAAGGATCTTTAAAAATATCTAAGTGAATATATCCTTTCAAAATAGAATTTATCAATAGTAACCATTGAATTCCATTTGGTTTTGATAAAAAAAAAGATACAGCAAGATGTTTGGAGGCTGTTAACAAAAAAGAAGTTGAAAACTTTACACTTAAAAGAATAGACAAAGATATAAGCATACAATTAGTCTTCTAAAGATATGCTCAAAACAAAAAGTTTTTCAAGCCAGAAAGTTTTCTATCAGTCAAAAATATATCAAAATATATTATATTGATGGATATAAATTACAAGCTTGGCAAATGTGTAATCAAACAAACAATGGAAAAATTTGAAAAAATTATTAATATTTACAAATATAGAACATTTTTTCATAAAAATAGTTCAGGGTTTACCTTTATACTCACCAAGAATATATTAACTTGGACAAGGAATAAATGATCAAGATAAAATCCAATCAAATACAGTCTGTGATAACTTACAAGAAACAAGGTGACCAAGAAATTACTTAGATTCTAAAAGAGAGAAAGAGATATTTCTTAAGACTTTATAGAGTTAATAGATTATCTACAAAGTCTATAGAGGAAGCCTTAAACTATACAAAGGCTAAGGCCTTTTATATACTAAAAAACAAGATCACCTTGATATTAGAAAACTACGTAGTAGTGTACTTTGAGAATGAAAAAAATGTAAGGGAGGTACTCCAGCACCAAATAAAGATTGACAATCAAGGGCTAGAATAGAGTGCAAAGAATCATTATTATCACAAAATGTCAGCCAATCTAATTAGGTCAGGCAATGTATATATAATAATTAAAGAAGTAAGGAAGCAAGATTGCAAAAACTGAGATAGAGCAAGTGAAAATAGAAAAAATAATAAAGATATCATAGTAACTAAAAAAGAAGTTATATTAGTAGCAAAACTCAGAAGCAGCAATAGTTAATTAGAAAACAAGAGAAGTATAATGAGATTTATATTACTAGCAACTGATAGTAATAGGGAGTCAATAGGAAGATGGAAATACCAGAAAGCAAACCAAGCCCCACACCAGACTTTATAATATTTCTCAAAAACAAATAATAAAGCTATGGATACTAGGTGATATTAAAAGCAAACAACAAGATGAAAAACAAAAAGTTTAAGATCAACTGCAAAATAAGAGTCAGAGGTAGCCCAGCTGAATAAAATATTAGAGAAACTTAGCAAACAACTAGACAAACTAGAGAAATTTCTATTCAAAAGAAGGGTCAATCATTCATAAAAATGAATACACTAGTCTAACCACAGAAAAAGAAGGAATGTCAGCCTACCATTCCCAAGTCTAAAATGTAAAGCAAGGGTAATGTATAACAAATAGAGAAGAACAATAATAGTTGGCAGCAGAGCAATTAAGATCTTAATATTTTTCTGCAAATAGAAAAAGATAAATTTCTATAGAGAAATAGAGAGAACTAACAAGTAGAAAAAACAAAAGAGAAAGATATACAGAAAAGAGTAATTAGAATAGGGATACATAATACCATATCAGAGGTATTACTAATAGTACAAATCAATATAGTCTTATAGAAGAAATACAGAAACAAGGCATTGGAATAATGAAACTATGAGAAACAAAACTAACTAATACAAAGACAAAATGGGCCTTTCAGAATCAAACAACCTTCAAACATTTTCACAATACTAATAAAAACACTTCATATGGTGTAGGGGTTAGTCTCTTGATAAGAAAAGATCTGTAAATAAATATAACTTCGGTAGAAGAGGCAGAAAGATACATGATAGCAGTTAATATGCTCATGAAATAAAACAAGATGTGTATTATCCAGATCTATATTTTCTCAAACAAATGGCAAAATATGAAGGTGCAAAAAAGAGTATAAAGCTTTATTAAAGAAAAGAACATATAAGGCTTTCACATAATAGTAATAAGAGACTTTAATATTGTATATAACTCTGTAGAAAACAAGTTATCAACATTTAAAGCTAAATTTAAACTATCTTGATATCTAAAAATATTACTATTTAACTTTTTAGATCAATAGTTCTTCTTTGATATACAGGTTATATGGGAAGGAAAAAATAAAACTCTAACAAGATGGGATGCTATTAGTAGTAGTTAAATTGATTATATATGAATACCTTAAAGCCTTACAAATTATCCAATACTTAGATTATACAATCAAAGTATTAAGAAAACAATAGGAAGTGATTAAACTATACTAGTGTTGACAATGCATGATACCAATTTCTTCATAAGAGATATCAAAAACAAGCCTCCCATAAAGAGTGAATAAAGAATCAATATAAAGGGATCAACACCTAAGTAGTGGAAGGTATTCAGTAAAAGCTTAAATCACAAACTCAGAATGGTAATGGACCCATTGTTTAAAAAAGAGCCTAAAAAAGATAAAAGAGAAGTTCAAATGAACAAAATCTGGAAGACATTCAAAGAACAAATATATAAAGTAGCATATAACAACTTGTGATCAAGAAGCTATCTGCTTTTTAAAAAAAGCATCATAGATATGAGCTAGAATTAATCAAGATCAGAAGACCCTTCAGTTAATTGCACTCTTTAAGAAAGTAGAAAGTATACATGATCCAATCAAATTATAAGCCCTTAGTATGGCAATTAGAAAACATAACATTACCTTCAGTCCTAATCATCAGATCAAAAATTATTGTATCCAATATAGCATTTTTCAAATTCTATAAAAACTATTAAAAAAGAATATACAAAATGCAATAAAAGACCTAAAACTTGTTATCAAAATACAGAGATAAAAAAAACAAGGGATGCTATTAAAAGAGTCTTAGAATAGAGATGTGATGACTTACATAGCAATCAAAGGAAAATAGTAAATCCTTTAACTGATAGAGAGTGAATCAAAATAATACTAAATAGGATCAAGGTTAAAAATGAAGAAAGGAATATATAACTATCAAGAAGGGAGAAATCAAAAAAGAAATAGGAAGATATCATCATGAGGTATTCAAAAAAGGAATTACACCAATTTTGACAGTCTTATAAAAGATTAAAAAGAAGAATACAATCCTAAAGACTATATTAAAAAAAAATAATACAAAGATTTACTGGAGCCAATCTTTCAAGCAGAACTACATGAAACACTTCAAGTACTTCCCAATAATAAAGTTCTAGAAAAATCACAAATCAGTTATAAAATGCTAAAAAAACTGGATCAAGAAGGAAAAGAATATCTTAGAAAGATACTTAACTATTTTTTAAGGTGAGAAATTACTCCTATAGGATAGAAACAAAACTATTTATATTCCATAGCAAAGCCAAAACTATAGAGATGTGAACTCCTCAATACCAAACTGATAGTATTGCTAGAAGTTATACAAAAATACTTTGTTAAAATCCTCACAAACAAATTGAAAAATATCTGCAAGATCAATAATATCCTGAGAAAACCTAATTATACAGGATTACTAGGAAAAAGTACAATAGAACTGATTCAAATTCTCAATAATATTTATGAGAAAACAAGAGAAAATAAAAAGAAGTTATAGATACTTTTCCAAGATATAGCAAAAGCATATAACACTATAAGTCTGAATATATTAATCAAAGCAATAAATAGAATCAAGATACTAGAAGGCTTTATTCAAATCATAATAAGTCTATTTTGAAATCAAGAATTTAGAATCATATTTGAAAAAAATCTAACTGAGATAATTATAGCAAGAGATGGGATTGATTAAGGAAAAACTATCTTATCACTAATGTGAAGGATATTCTATGACCCTTTATTGTACAAGATTCAAAATAATGAAACAAAAGGTTACAAAATATAAGTGGCTTGGGATTCAAAGTTAAAGGAAATACTAGAAAAAAGCTAGAATCAAGACATATAGCTATCACATTTATGGATGATATAACATAAATAGCAAGATCCAAAGAGGATATGAAAAAGATTTTGAAAAAAGCAAGAATCTTTTATAGAGCAAATGACTTATAGATTAATAGTAGCTTATCAATATTAATTACTATTAATAACTTCAATCAATATTCAAAAGAGATCCAAGCAGGGGTTGACAAAGAAGTGGTTAGAGAATTAGATAAAGGTGAAAAGACAAGATTCCTGAGGATCTGGATAGATAACCAGAAATCTACTATTGAGATTAAAGAATGGATGCTTAAAGAAATCAACATGGTTATCAAGTCTATAAAGAATAAAAGGTTAATTGATAAACAAGCACTTTATATTTTAAAAAAAGTCATAATATTTAGAATCAAATTCAAAATATAACATAGTGTATTATTCTGGTAAATATGTAATACTCTAACAATGGCATATAAAAAATTATTCAAAAATAAGGCTACACTATGCCAATCCATACCTAATAGTATAATACATTATTCTAGAATTTACAATTTAAAAAGTTTTAAATGTTGCAAAAAGAAAGTCAGATAATAAGATTATATAATAGGTTAAATGACTTGGGACCAGCTGAAATTATAACAATTATCAGGTTAAAGCAATCACAGATTAAATACTGGAAACCTCTCAATCTACTCATATGTAATTCATTAAATAATCTTCTAGGAAGGGGCAACTTTATATTACAAGTACTAAGACTAATCAAAGATATAGAGATAATCTTCCATAGCTAAAAGTGAAGTAATGTCTTTAATTGGAGCATCAGAAATAGTCCAATTAAAGATCATATGACAACAAATAAATACAATAAAGCCCATTCCATTACTCAAACATAATAAGTTAATATATATGGATCAGCTTATCAACTATAAAGCTAAAGAAGTATTGAACTAGTAAATGCTTTAATTCTTATAAAAGACAAGTAAGAGATCTATTCCAAAATGGTACTTGTCTATAACAAGAAAAATGTAAGGAAACAAGCTAGGACAGCTCACAAGATCTTGAAAAGAAGATTGGTTAAAGTGAAGTTTAAAACATTCAGTACTCAATTTCAACCTCAATAAAAGATAAAAACTTTAGGTAGTAATCAAGAGCAATAATTAATAGTAATAACTTGTTTGAGAAAAGTTGATTCTAGATAACAATAAAAGATATATTAAAATAGATCATTTCAAATATAACAGCTTCAAGAAAAATTTAGGATCAAATCTAATATAATGCCAGGGCTATCCAAAAGGAATCAAGGTTGAAAACTAATGCATAGTAGAATCAAATATTAAACAAATATATATGATTTCTTATTTTAATACTAGGAAATCTACAAGAAGAGCTCAATTGTTAGAAATCTCTTGTTCCAAGATAGTTTTAGAAAGAACAATAAGTAAAATAATTTATAAAGACTCAGTAATTGCACAATATGATAGAAGACAACTGAAAGAAGAAGAAATAGAGGACTGAAAGAAAAAGCTTATTAAAAAGAATATTAAAGAAGGCATATATCAAATTCATCTGATTGAAATATTTAAGTATAACAAGGGAATAATAGCAACAATACAATAACCTTTTACTCTAATAGATTTCTTGTTGATCATGAAAATGAAAACATGAAGATGGGTGTAGCATGGATACAAATTGAAGAAACAGAAAGGGAAAGCAAGTTCCAAGCAAGGATAACTGATTGGTCTTTATCTACAAGAGCAAAACTAATAGCAATAGTAACCATACTGCTAGTAGTACTAGTTAATATCAAGGTCAAGATCCACACTAATAGCCAAGCCTATATCTTCAAATAGAAAACTATAGAAAAGGAATCCCCAAAAAATATACAAAGGATAGCTAAAGGAATAAAATTGGTTCTTGTGGATATGAATATTGAGCCTGGTAAAGAAAAAAGAATTCAATCTAAATCTTATTAAGGTCAAAGTATACTTCAATATTTAATATAACAAGGAAGCAGACACTCTAACCAAAGAAGTGTTAAAGTTCCTAACAATAGAATGGCAAGATTTGGACTCACCTAAGATTATAATTAAAATCAAATAACAATATATAGTACTGGATGCTCCAATAAGGCAGTTTGTTAAAAAATCAATGCCAAAATAATGACACAATAATAGACAATCTAAAATAGAATAGACAAAAAGTGGGTTATCAAATCTAATATCAGCACAGGTACACATGGAACCTAGTTTGGAAACAAATGAATAATGGACACATATAGAATATTGCTTTCAAAAAATTACAAAGAAAAAGCTTTCTTGTTAATATGACTAGTGATAAGCTATTCACATTAACAAAGCTAGCTACAAGAAGACTAGACTTATATAAGCAAGTAAATGTCTCACATGTGAATAACAAAAAGAGACAATAGAATACTTGTTAAAATATCCAATATACAAAACTCAATGACAAAAAACCTGGCAGAAGAGTATAGAAGATATGATACAGGTTTCAATAAACTCCTGACAGATAGAAAAAAGGAGTCAAAAGAAAAAGAGATAAGTCTGACAATTGATAACAGAATGAAAAGAAAAGAAATAGATAAGAAAATAGCTCAACTAATAAAAAGGATCTCAAATACTGGTCAGGATATACTTAGCTTCTGCATGGGACTAATTGAAAAAGACCTAATGAGTAAGATAGTAAACTCAAAGTGCCATGAAAAAAGAATTGGTAAAAAAGCAAGAAAGTGAATAATAAAGAAAGATACAGAAGAAAATACATAACTATATCAAAAAAAATTTTGAAATATTAGATACAAAATGGTAATAGAGTGAAAAAGAATGTTGGAAATCAACAGAGGTAACAAGATCAAAAGGTCAACACATTTACAGAACCAAAAAAACAGAACCAAAGTATCAGAAAATTAGTCATATTAAGTATTATTAAAAGAAGAAGAATTAAAAAACATGATACTCAAATAGGTCCTATGAGGTAGAATAAAGTATGGGATAAAATGATTGAGTTTTAATCTATGTCAGAACTCGAAAAAGTAATCTGCAGGCAATGATGTTAGAAGTTGAAAGGGTATTTATCTAAACTTCTAATGGAGTGATAAATTACTTCCGAAGTTATATTTAGAAAGATAAAACAATCAAAATGAGTGAGTTACTATAGTTAAAGAATTAGCTTTAGCATCTTATATTATATGTATAGCTTACAAATATTTAATAAAATATACATAACTAGCCTAACAGAAGGTAAAAAAAAATAAGGTTGAGTCAGCATTATAAAAAAAAAAATTTTTTTTTGTTATTTTTAATAAATAATACTGTATATCTATATATTATTTTAAAAAGGTTTGTTCCTACTGCTATATCTCATTGAATCATGTACAGACTACTTAACATATAGTTTCTTGATCTCCACTTGATTAATAATACATTGAACTAATTTTTTACTTGCTTATTTTCAAATGTATAGTCTTTCAAAGCTTATTATTAATTATATAAATATGTAAATGGTTAATTATTTCCTTATGAGGTTCATACCTAATACAAATAGTTGTTTTATAGATTTCTAGTTTTTCTTTTTGAAAATCTGTAATATAGAAAACTTGTCATGAGTGAGATTTACCAAAAAGCTTTTATCCTTGTTGTCCTTAAAAAATATATAAAATATATAATGTATATTAAACTGGTTTCAAAAGATTGTTCAGTTTATCTTAGTCTTCTCTTTACTTTATTATTTCTGAATTTACTTTTGATTATTTTAGTCAAGATCAATCTTTCTTTAATTCTATCATTTAATGAACTCTAGAATACTAATATTAATAATAAAGTCTTTTCATATAACTATAGAGAAGACTATATTCATTTCTAATGTGTGCTATTATTCAATTGTATTTTTTTTTCTAGTTAATTTTATTAGTATATCTATTATATTGTTAAGATAATCTTTTTCATATGTATGGATTTTTTTTAATATTAAGATAAGGCTTTTTTTTTAATCAGATTTTTAATCCTTATTTAAAGTAATCAATTAGTTGTTTTAATTCATTTTCTTAATGATATAGAGAATTGTGACTATATAATATTTCATATTTTAATAGTTATATTATAGTCTATAAAGATAGTAACATTAGTATCTTGAAATAAAGTATAGAGTACTATCAATATTTCTAGTATTTTCACT
Organism: Acaulospora colombiana; assembly: GCA_910592055.1. Lineage (NCBI taxonomy): Eukaryota > Fungi > Glomeromycota > Glomeromycetes > Diversisporales > Acaulosporaceae > Acaulospora > Acaulospora colombiana. Next base: position 16,187 of record CAJVPT010001048.1, read on the forward strand.
TTTGCTATTAAAGGCCATAACAGTTCACACACTGAGAATTGATTGATAATTGTATTGTCTTGAATTTAAACTCAAGCAAAATTCATCTAACATTCTGTTTCAATATTACCTATTTCTTTTTTAAAGAATTTATCCATATAGAAGATAAAGTTTTTATATCTATTGTTTTGATTAAATATAAAAGCATCTGTTAGTTATTTAATATATTCTTTTGAGTGAATAGTTTATTTTATTAATGGATAAATACTTTTTCTACTGATCCTCTAATCACATACAAAAAAAATATTTATAAGAAGTTTTTATGCTTCTTTGTTACTAAAGTCTTAACACTTTCCTTAAAACAACTTGAAGTATGATTTCAAGAGTCATCTCTATTCTTTTTTTTTTTGTTTATAAACCTTTTTACTCAAAAACCTGACTTCTGGTAATCAAGAAAATCAAGTAATGCCTTTGATATCAATGGTAAAAAAGTTTTCAAGAGAAGAAAAACTGACTGTGAAGTACCTGAAGATCTTTTCAATTTTTGAAGCACTAGTTGAAATTATGTCATTCAGCTGTCGAATTATTTGTCAAATTAGGCAAAAATTAATAATAAAAAGATTGATGAATTATTTACAATTGCTGCCACTCAGTATTAAAAATATCAGCAAAAAATCATAAAAAAATATCAGTATTTTGTGAAAAAAAAATTCAATACAAAATTCAGCAATATTGTGGTAAAAAAAAAATTTTGTAATAAAAAATTCAGCAAAAAAATTGATACTGTAACAAAAAATTCAGCAAAAAAATTGGTATTGTGGCAAAAAATTCAGCAAAAAAATTAATACTGCAGCAAAAAATTCAGCAAAAAAATTGATACTGGGGCAAAAAATTTGACAAAAAAATTGATACTGTGACAAAAAATTCGACAAAAAAATTGATACTGTGACAAAAAATTTGGCAAAAAAATTGATACTGTGACAAAAAATTTGACAAAAAAATTACTGTGGTAAAAAAATTATTGTGAAAAAAAAATTTGGCAAAAAAATTACTATGGCAAAAAATTCAAATTTCACAAAATTTATTAAAAAATTACAAATTCAATTAACTAAATTATTTATCATTTTCCTTTTTCTTTTTCTTCTCTTCTTCCTTTTCTATTTGCTTTTCTTTTCCCTTTAAAGATCTCGGCTTGATTCTTTTAAAACTAGTACCAATTGGTTTTACCTTGCCAAATGTTTTTTGAAATTTATTGCTTTTTTTTTTTAATCCAACTGCTCCCTGAATTTCACCCATTCATGCACTTTTCCCAGTTTGTTTCTCACTCTCTGAATATATTAATGATTTCTCATATTTGATAATTTTTCATTTTTTGGATTTATCTGCTAATTTTTTTTTTTTTTTTGTCTGTTCACGTTCCGAAGTTTCTTCCAAACTCTATACCCAATTTAACAAGCTTTCTGGTGGTATTACATCATAAAAATATGAATCGTCATGATATCATTTACAAGTTGGCTAGAATGCTTAAATTGATTTCAAATATTTATTAAAATATATCAACAAATCTTTTAACTATAAGAAGTAATTATGATTAATATTGTAATTATTCGGAATATAATATTTTGTCAAAAAACACCTCTTCAAAATGCTAACTGTAATTATATATATTTATTCTTCTTTTAGTAGAGTTTTCCGGATAAGTGTCACTTTCTTCAAGTGAATATATCTTTGTTTCTTTAATTACATCAGTTAATTAATTCCAATATTTGGCAACTTTCTTTGACCTTCGTTCAATAAGCGACTATATGTTTTTAATTTTTCGTGCCCTTTTCTTAATTATTCGTTAAAAATTAATACTTGAATGTAGTATAAATACAAAATATTATTAATCTTACTTCATTTAACTGGCTATTTGCATATAAGAAACAATTGTTCGCCTCCAGTTTTCCAGTTTCTATCTTCTGATATCTTCTTCTATAATGGCAATGTAAAGTACCTAAACATTTGTTTATTTGCTTTTATGAGGGATTAAAACGTGAAGCCATGGATTTTATTAATTCAGGTATCAACTTTTATAATATTTTTTTATTCACATTACTCAAAAAAACTTTGTCTACCCTCAGTTTATATTCGTCAAGAATGGTTTTCATTAAGACCTTTATTTCTACTTTCGCTTCTTTTGGTTTTGACTCATCTTCAGCAATGGTTTTACCAGTTTTGCCTTTTTACTATACCTCCTAGGTTGAATTCTTCAGCACTTTCCTAAACTCGGCAAACTTTCAGATTCTGATATATCAGCTGCTCTAAATTCTACAACAACTATAGGATCAAGTTCAGGTTTCACAGATTTGAACTGATCAATTTCTTTTTTTAAATCTTTGATTTTATTTTTTTGCTATTCTGATTCTTTAGAAAACTTGTTGTTAATATATTCCATTAGGTTTAATTGTTTTACAAATTCAGTATTTTCTCTTTCTAGTGTTTTGACCTGTGCGCGTAATTCTTTGTTTTCTAAATATATCATTTGGCTAATAAAGATAATTTTTAATAATTTGACAATAATTTAATTCTAACCTTTTTCAATATCCTCCCTAGTTCGGGTTTCAGGTGGCAATCCAACTTCTAGCATTGATATTTGTGCAACTTCAGATGCCAATATTTTAGGCAATACAATAGATGGCCTTCTCCTAAGCAATTCAGCAGTCATAATAGGGATTGAAGATTCAGCACCAAGTGTTACTGAATGAACTATTGCCACTTCTGATGCAGTTGATGCAAAGAAAGTTTGCAATGACAGGGAATGTTGTGAAGGCATCTGTTCTCTGTAAAAGTATATTCAGTTGGTTTTTTTTTTCCAGATATTTTAGGTATCAAAAAAAAAATCAAATTAAAGGGATATTTAAATAAAATTATTCATATTGTTTTAATACAATTCGAGGCTAATACAATTATACTATTATTCATTATATTATATTACAATTCGAAGTCACATACTATATTATACTATATATTATTTATCATATTATACTTGTATTATATTACAATTTAAAGCTATTTAATATATCAATCACAAATTTGTTACTTTATGTTACTATTTATCAATTTTCAAAATGTCAAAAAAGTATTCAATTTTGTTTAGACTTTCTTAGAGCTTCTATTTTCATAATTGTTTAGAGAATTTTGCTTATCTCAGTTTGATCTTGAATTTTAAATAGCACAAATCTTTATAAAAGGTGATTGGTTGACATGAAATACATTAGTTTTTGAAATTTAAACAAGCTTTTATTAATTACACTTACATGTTTCAATAATATCATTAGTAATTGAAAAAAATGTTTTAGAAATGTTTATCCTTCAAAAACTCAAGTTCCTTAAGAAAAATATTTATTATATCAAAAAATTAAGAGATAAATAATGTGGATTGCAAGTTTCTATTTCTTCCCTAAGCTCTTCAGGTGATGATAAAGCTTTAATGGACAAAAGCTAAGATTTAAATACTTTTTGTGTGATATTGTAATCTGGTATTTACTTAAATGAATGATCAGTTGAATTAATTTATCTGATATCACAAGTGATAACAAAGAAGATTTCTTCTGAGGTTCAAAAGAAGCAAAAAGACTATCCCAATTAACCAGATCCCTTTTGAGAGAAGGATTGCTTTCTTTTTGAACTTTTTTGATAGAACCTTGAATTGTTTTCCTTTTCTAATTTCTTTTTTGCTTTTTTTATTAATATAACAATTCATAATTTATGGGTAATCTATAGTGACAAACTGTTAACAATAAATCTAGTAGATTGAGGTTATTTACCAATCCTCTAGAAAAGTGAAATATTGTTCTCTAGATCAACTTAGTATACTTTGGTACAATAATAAATTAGTCATTATATAAAAAATCTTAATATTATAGATAGTTATATAACTTCTCAATAAAGATCAAACCATGTAACATGGTTATGGATTAAAAAATAGTCTACATTATTAATGGAATATGTCAGTTCTCTATAATTATTTCTTTATATATTGCTACTATTTCCAAAGTATCAAGTCTATGATATTTTGAATTATTGAGTATCCAATATATTGGATTATCAAGAAGCAGTAGTGATTTTTTTATCCTTATACTACTGGTTTTATTGAGTTAAGACAATAAATATTTTTTTAAAGGTGAGACTATTATTGTTTGCCTAGATAGATTTGGATAATATATGATCAAATTATTAATATTATTATAACTAAGCTAATATAGATAAAAATTATGTTTTTTGTACTTTTTTAATTTTTTCTATTGTATCTCTTAATAAATTGATAGTTATTTATCAGTAAGTTTTTATTTTGTTCATTATATTAGATAGTTATTCTTTTTAAATTTTATAATTGTATAAATCTAGATTTTTGAGTAAGCTTCTAAGCAAGTTTTGTTTTCTTGAAACCTGAGAATAATTTGTTTATACCATTTGGAAATATGACTTTTCTGTTCCTCAAAAATATTTAATTGCTTCCTATTCTCTAATTGTTTCTATAGTTGAATTAATTAATTGATCCAAGAATATTATATTATACTTTTTAAGAAATACTATAGTTTTTTATAATTATAATCCTTAAGAATTGACTTAATAAAAAGTAATTCTTCCTTAACTTGAAAAAGATTTTTCTATCTTCAACTTTAATATATAATTCAAAGATTATTGATTAGGGCTAAAATAGTAGTTACAAAATTACCTTTCTTAAAAAAAAACAACTTTTGTTGAATATTTCAACATATTTCTAGATTTTCAGTGTTTTAGCTAATTCTGTTTGAAATAAATTATCATTGCTATTCCTAGGTTTTTTGAATTATTAAGCTGGTAAAAAAAAGAAATTATATGATTTACAAGTTGAATTTTTCATATACTTTTGAGGCCTAATATTTTCTTATTATGAATATATAGTAACTATTTTATATAGTATTGTAAATAAGAGCTTTGTTCTTGAATGTTTTTCTGTATATTTTTATAAGCTTATTGCATATCTTTTCTTTAATATATATGTACTATGTATGATATTCTATTTGAGAAATCAAAACTCTATTAATAATATATTTGACATATTTCTCAATTATAGTTTTCTTATTAATTATCAGATTTATAGATCTAATTTTAACTTTCAACAAGTTAATTGTATTTTTGCTATTGTATCTTTTTCCAAATCAAACTCTCAAGAATTGTATCTAATTTTTTTTGTTTATTTTCTTGATTTTTTTTTATTAGTACTAGTATGAACTATTCAAAGTTTTAACATAATTTGATTTATATAAACAATATTAACTTTTTGCTATTAATCTATGAATTATTTGCTATATTAAATTTTTTGATCTCTTTTATAATATTCTTTATATCTTGCCTAAATCTAGTTATTCAATTTGTATTATTCATATATATAATAACTACTTGTTTAATAGATGGTTTCTTTTTTATTTCTAGTATTTAAAAGTCAAATATTAATTTTTTTTTATAATATATTTATAATTCTATTTACTTTGAATTTTGTAGAGCAATAGATTAAAAAAATTCTTCAGAGTATAAGAGATATTGTTTTTCTTTAATCTATTCCTTAATATAAATAGGTCTAAAAGTTTAGTAGAGATAATAGTATGATATTTTTTATTTTTGAAAAGATAGATAAGCAGTTATCTTGTTATTAGAAGAATTAGAATTCTTGATATTTGATCAAATTTTTATAAAGATCTATATATAATTTATTTTATTATATAGGATTTTATTAAACTATATAAAAGTATTATTATTTTTTTTTTGCATTTTTGAATATTAATAAAGTTTTAATTTTTTAGAAAAATTGAAAGATCAATTTTGGATCTTTTATATTTAGATAATATATTATTACTAAAAAAAAATTGATCAGTTGTTGAATCAATTTCTATATTAAAGTCTTCTATAATAATTAATTTAAAGTTTTTTTTTTAAATTAATTAATATGAAAAAACAATTTTATAATTTATAATTTATTTTATTTTATTTTTTTTTTTAAACACTAGTTTATCCTTGCATCAGGTTGATACCTTTATTAATTATTAAGATACATTCTAGGGACAACCGGAATTACTAGTTACTCATACTATCTAAAAATTTACAGATCAACGAATAGTTCAAGATGCATTTATTTACATCTCACCCAACCAGAATAGGGGAACTATATTACTATCTAGTGTAGAATTTCTCTTAATCCTTAACAAAGTTAAAAGGAGGTGGATGTATGCTATCAAAATAATGGGTCACAAATTGTACTCCCTTATCACAAACTGGCACTTCTTAGGTAATATCACAGGATAGCTTGTTGCTACCCTTTTGAAGAGAACTAACATGCCAAGAACTTGCCTAAGATGCCCAGTACCACTGGTGTTAGGGGTGTCTTATACAAGGTTTGAAGATCTTGTTAGTGCTGAAAAGAAAAAAGAAAAAATATGGATTTGTCCTGTGTTTTGACTGGGGTGTAGTCTTGTGTCACAGAACTCCTGTCACTCATCTGTTGAGAAACTGTTTTGTATAGTCCTTGTGTTTTTGTGGATGGTCAGATCTATCTTTGCGTGCAGTCCATGGGGAAATAGTCTGTGGGCTTATTTACTCTTTCTTGATGGTCATTGATTTAGGAGGTTGCAGTATCCTGTATCCACCCATACCAGCACATGACTTATGGTGGATCCCAAGTTCTTATGGAGTTAAAAAAATGCATTCAGACACATGAGGTGGCCAATAAGAGCTTGTTTATCAATCTTATCCAACGCGTTTCGTGTCAACCAATCAGAATCAATAGAATTCATGCTATTTGAAATTTTAAGGTCAAGCTGGGATAGGCAAAATTCTCCAAAAAGCCATGAAAAGTAATAGCTCTAAGAGGGCACACAACCCTTAAAAGGGTGAAAAATGAGTTCTTTGGATAGGAGAGACCCTCTCTCAGGTACTGTTTTGTTCCTTCACTTTATCTGATAGGTAGTGGGTACTCTGCTGTTGATCCTTCTCCCTTGAGGAACTTTCTTGCCATTGATAGTCAAGGTAAGTACTGGATTTTGCAGGTCACAAGAGTCCAGTATTGTTTATAGAAGATTGTAGACAATATAGGGAGAGGTAGTGGAGTCCCGAAGAAAACCCTTTCAGGTTAGTTTAAAAAGAGTATTAAGACTTTATTAGCATATAAGTAATAAGACTTCTGCAAATGTCTTTTTGTGTGTAGTCAGAGAATCAGCAGGAAGAGTCCTGTTAGTTTTTTTGATTTATAATTTATTTAATAAAATAGTAATTTAAAAGTTTAACCAATTATAATAATAATATTTACAATAATATTGAAATAAAAATAAAAAATAATAAACTAAAAAACAATAAAAAAATTATTATTAAGTTAGTTAAAAAAATAATATATTAAAATAATATATATATATATATATATATATAACAAGAGATAGATTAAGCTATCTGATAGTGAACACACGTACACTACAACTCTTTCCGCTGATCCTAAATTTCCTAAAAAATTTCTTTTTTTGGCAATTTTCTTGGAAAAACCAGAAGCCAGCCACTACAC
>CAJVPT010001049.1:0-23735 GCA_910592055.1 Acaulospora colombiana
TGTGAAGAGGATGGTTGTTGTTCGTTAGTTTTCTTTTCTTTCATTGTTTGTTTCTTTTCGGTAGTATTTTCATTGTGATTTTTGATGAGGGTGGCCTTTCCTTTCGACAATTTGTTGATGTTATAGTTTGGCCTGCTATTCGCGTATTGGGGTCTTTTATTCCTCTCCATATTGTATTCTCTTCTCCGTTGTTATTTCCAAGAATTGCCTAAAAAGGGAATTTGTGAGGGATTTGTGGAAAGAGTTCGATCTATTTGTTTGATTGCAATATTATTGTGGATTAAAAATATATATATATATATATATATAAGATCTGTGGGTCAATAGTGCAGTGGGTGCACTTCTAGGTTAATATTTGTGAGATATTGGTTCAATTACTCTCAAGAATAGTTTTCGTAGTATAGGTTACATTGTACAATATATATGCTATTCAGCCACATATACACTTGTATATAACTAACCTATAAAAACTCACCGTCTGATTATGGTGTAATAAATCAGGTCATATGGGCTCTAATTGGTTTTACTGTGTATTAAAAAAGTCTTTGAACACAAATTTTTATTTATAATTTTGTAACTAATGCATCATATCACATGATTTATAGCTTAAATAAAAGCTTAAAATGATAGAAACAAAATAAAAAAAATTAATCTGAAATTTGTTTATCCCTATTTTTAATTACAAGCTAACAACACTCTTTTATTGACTTGATTAAATTTACTATAGTTTTATTTAATATATTTTCTTACTCCTCAATCATAATCCTTTATATTTTTAGGTTGTTATACAGTATTTTTACATCACTCTTGATAATGGAGGATCCACTCTACTTACTTCTTCTTATATGCTCTAATAAGCATTGATATTGCTAAAGAAAGCTTTTTTTTAAATTCATGGCTATTTAAATAATATAAAATCATTATATGTAAGACATTTATTCTTTTTTCTCTTATTTTATTTATTAAAGTTCTTGTTAATATAGTCAGATCTTATTTAATAATTTGTTTTAACATATTTGAAGCCTTCAATAATATTTTTTTAAGATGATCAAAACATTTCTTATGAACTATAGATCCAGTTTTTTTTAATTTATTGGTAATATAATAAATAAATAGTGAACTTTTGAAAACCTGTTCTATGCTGAATTTCGATAATATCTTTAATACTATTTTTTCACAAATATTGTATAGAAATAGCCTGCACAAATTGATTGATAATCTTTATATTATCTGTTATAAAAAAAATTCCAATAAATAGAATGGATTATTAATATAAGATAAATAATTGATGAAATAATAAAGTTGTATTATATTTAATTTGAAGCTATTCAGATTCAAATTGGATAAGTTGTGTAACTTTTAATTTTGTCAGTAATTGTCCAAAGACTTTCTTAACATACTGTAGTATCAGGAAAAAGAAGATTCTTGCCATTTGGAATATATAAAGGCATTAAGCAAGCCAGAAAGAATTCTGATTGGTCCGATACCACCAATTAATATATGGGAAATCTATCTCTTTTCAAAAAACACTCTCTGGAGGAGATGAAAAACTTAGGTCACTAATATCAATTGAAAAGATAACTAGTATAAGCCAGAATGTACCATGGAAGATTATATGATTGCTAAACCAATGGTTATCAGAGAGGACAGCTAGTGTTCAGGCTGGTGATTAGTATTAGCATCATGATAAAAACTGCAGGAATTAATTAGAAATTTGGAAGAAGTAATTCAAAAAGTAACAATCAAGAAAAATTCTGTAGGTCATATTCGAAGAGTGGTTAAAATTATGCAATAGAAGACTATATGTTAATCATAGGGCACACTATTGAATTGCCGGAATTTCAATATATACTATTGACCTTGTACAATTTGAATATAACCAAGCCTTTTTAGAACTTAACATAGTAAAGATTTATCACAGTATTCATAATATTATAAATAAACATTACCATCTAAGGAACACATACCATGAAGCTTTCAATAAAGTTTTCTATTGGGTTCTTAGAATGCTAGATACCTGGGTAGAGCAAAATAACTGACAAAATGATACCAAATATGATAAAATTGGTTGGATCAAATATATAGAGTTAGATTTGGTATGGTTAAATAGATTAGATGAATAGCTGATGTAATCAAAAGCCTACTACTATTCAATAAAGATCCACATTTGTCAGTTAAAAAAAAAAAAGAATAAATATATTAATTTAAATTTAATAAATCAAAATTTTTATATATAATATTATTTTTTTTTTATTTTTTTAAGCTGACAAAGTCATGACATGTAGTTTGTATTTAATCATTTATACTTTCTTTTGTACACAAATTTAATTGCAGAAAAATATATTTATAATAGGAAAAAATTACTGACTCGGTATTTTAATAAACCCTGCAACTTACTACAATTCATCTATTGATGAATGTTAACATATCCTAACTTCACTAATACTGAAATTTATTGAGAAAATTGTATTGGTCAAGTATCTATTTTCAAAATCTCTCTCATAACATGATTGGTTACCTTTATTTATAATTGTTTATTGGTGTATTGTGATCCTTCTTCCTTTTATGTATGCTTATTTGCTTGATAGTACTTGTTTCTTGTCTACTCCCCCCTTTTTTTTTTTGATGATTTTTTATGATTTCTTCCACTCTATAACCAGATTACATCTCAGTTTCCAGACTTTTTCTTCTTTTGCCAAAATTAAACTGTTGCTGTCTTCAAAGCTATAATTGCTACTTTCTTACTTTCAGTAATCTCAGTTGCAGCTTGCTTCATCTTATGAATAATAACTCCTCTAATAATATTTATCTATTCTATTTTATTAGATTCTTTGTTTCTTCTGCTCTTGCCATGGGTTTGAATAATCATTTTTATTTGTTATGTATTGGTTTATTTTGCTTGTTGCCATTGGTTCTGGCTGTACATTCTTTTGCAAGAAAGGATATGTACTTTTCTATAAGTCTCATCTTGTTTGATTCACATGTAAGAGGATGAAAATCTTTTTCTTTTTGCCTCTTGTAGATGATACAGATTGGATTTTTATATAAGTGTAATCTTTATATATATAGGTTTGCCAGTGTGTGATGTTCATTTATCCATATCTTTCATCAAATGGATCTGTCTCTACAATTCTTCTGATAAGTTTGTAGTAATATGATCTTAGATGACATTAGTGTTTATAGGGTTATATTCTAGTTCACCTTTCTGGATATGAATCTGTGAGCCATTTCTGCATTTATCTCAATATTCTCCATTTACTTGTCCATTTAGTTTTAAGAAACATCTTTTCTAATGTTTTGAAGGAAGTTTCACAAAAGATTGGTCCCATTTAAGTACTGTCATATCCCCTGTTAAGTTTAGTTCCTATATTCTAATAGTGTTCTTGAGCTTATTTGTCAGTATGGTTAATACTAGTTTGTCTGCAAGTTTGTTTCTCAATTACCTGGGTGACTTTTGATTTTTATCCATTTGACCTCTATTCTTTGTATGGCTATGATATCCAGAATTGTGTTAATCAAACTTCTGTTTGGACTTTCTGTTATATTGTTTCTGATACTGTTTATCTTGGCAATCTTTTTTATCCCATTGATTATACTTTGACTATCTGTGATGATATTTATTTTCTTTTTCACATTAACTGTGCTAATTGCTATTAATATTGTTATTAGTTTAGCTCTGATAGAGGATGGAGTGTCTCAGGTTTTCACCTGAAAGGTAGTGATTTCAGCTTCTGACTTTGTCTAGATTATCTATTCAATTTCTATTTTGTTATTAATATGTTGTCTAGTAAAGGAGCCATCTATATATATTTGTAAGTTGTCCTAGGAGACAATCTCTTATGTGATTTGTTGTAGTCTTAATTAATGATGGGTCTCTAAAGTATTTAGTATATAAAATTTTACAGATCATTTATGTCTCTTTTTGAGGGACAAAATTCATAACTCTTCACTTTAATAGGGTCAAAAATCTAGAAATACTATAAATAAATGATTTGAATAATGGAAAACAATTATAGATAGTTTTTTTATTGTTATTAATTTAAAAAATTTAATGTTTTCTAGTAAGTAACATTTGACTTTTGTCCCTGTTTCCCCCTTTAGGGACCTATCTTTAGTCTTGATATTGTTCTTAGTAGAGCCTTTAATATTCTCTTGATTAGAATCTTTGTGATCAATACAGGATCCAGATATATAGTTGGTGGGCTGTGTTGGGTGAGATCTATTGTAAATCTCTTTGAATATGTATTCTATATCCTGGAAAATGACTGGAGTCTATTGATTGAGAGTTGCCTTGTGTCTAACTATTGTAGCTTTAAGATGTAACTTTTGGTATTCTTTAATACTCTAATATTTATTGAATTGTGAATAGTTATATTATTATATATTGCAGTTAATCCAAGTTATTAAGAGAGCAAAATATCATTTCCTAAGTTGCATCTAGAGAAGTTAAACTTCTAAGATGGGTGAGCTATCATGTGAAAATCTTTGAAATTGTATAATATTTTAAATACACAATAAAGATAAGCCATACCAGCCTGACGGTAAATTAAAAAAAAAAAAAAAAAAAAAAAAAAAAAAAAAAAAAAAAATTATTATATATTGCAGTTGAGTCCTATATTGTTTTCTAAGTTCTAGGTTATTAAAAGGGCAACCTTTATATTTAAAAACTGGTGATAACTTGTTATCTCTAATCATATAGTTGACTATGATGAACTGGCTATTTATAATCTTCTTTTTCTTTATTATTATTATTGCTATGACCTTTTTGGTTACCAGCTATCTGATTGTTAACTGTTGTTAATATGGATGCACTAATGTTTAAAATAAAAACTATTAATACTTGGGCTGTTATCCCTATGCTTCCTGAAGAGTATTAATTTTTCTGTATCTCTCTCCTATAAGTTTTCTAATTTGGTCAACAGTTTTTTTAGTTCTCTATATCAGAGAGGAGTACTATCTTGTTTTTCCAGTCTGACACATATCTTTTGTCATGAAAGAGATTTCATTTTGTTGTTATTGAAAAGCTGATCAAAAAATAAAATTCTTTTGCACCTAAGAGAGTTTCTGTATTTGTTGTACTATTTCTTTGAGACCATCTCCTTGATAGCTCTCCCCTCCTTTTTAGCTATTTTCTGAACTATGTATATTCAGTTGGGACAAATGTAATTTCCTGGAATTTTATTATATTTAGTATTTCGTTTATCAGGTTTTTTCTTCTTTTGGTTTAAAATAGTAGTTTGTTTATTATAATTGACATGTTGGACCAGTATTTATTCTGTAAATGCTATAGTCTAATTTGTGTTGTTATTTTTTTCAGATTATAACTTTTCAGTCTATGGAATAAGTTTTTTTCGTGTATAAGGATTTGTCTATTCTATAAGCTAAAAAGCTTATAACCAAAGTCAGAATAGATAATGTAATTTGGTATTGTTATGGCCAGTTTCACTTTATGTTTAAAGACTTTATTTATTTTGCTACCCAGTTTATCGATTTCTCTTCTGATAATATCAGGTCATTTAAGTAATATTTAATTGCAGGAAAGAAGATATAGTTAATGATGTATCTTGTTTGTTTGTTTGTGATCTTTTTCTATGCTAGGATTCTGATGATTGTTTCTATCTTCCTTCTGATAATATTTATTTGATTCGTTTTTTTACCATTTTCTGAAATCTACACTCCTAGAATTCTTGTTGCTTTATTATTCTATAGTGATATTACTCATATTCTATTTAGTATGATCCCTTCTCCTAATATTCTTTACTTATTTTGAGACAAACTAGTAAGGATTTCTTGTTATTAACTTGTATATCATTGATCTTTAAGAATTTTATTGTCCTATCTATGATGGCTTGCATGCTAGCTTGGTTGTTTACAAACTATATAGTATTATTCATAGAGGTAGCTGCTGTAATGTGTGTATTCTTAACTTGTGTGCTTGCTATTTTCTCCTGGTTCAATAATATAAGGTCTAGAAGTACTTCTGCTCCTTTGGTATAGCCTATATGTTTGTTCTCAATTTCTTGCAGTAGTGGGTTATAGAAAATTCTCTATATTAGTAGAGAAATGATATCACCCTGATCAATTCTACCATTTATTTAAAGATGGGTTCCTAAAGAAGGAGGCAGGAACAAAAGTCAAATGTCCTTCACTAGAAAATATTAAAATTTTTAAATTAATAACTATTAAAAAACTATCCACAATTGTTTTCTATTATTCAAATCATTGATTTATAGTATTTCCTGACTTTTGTCCCTATTAAAGTAAAGAGTTATAAATTTTGTTTCTCAAAAAGAAACATAAGTAATCTGCAAAATTTTATATGCTAAATACTTTAGGGATTCATCATTATATATATGGGGTATTCTTTAGTGAGTTCATGTGCTGTGATTATCCTATTGTTTCTATCAGCTAGTATATTATTTAGAATTATTATTATTTTTTCTGATATGTGGATTCTTCTGAGGGCTTGAATCATCATGTCTCTGTTAATAGAGTTAAATTTTTTGCTAATGTCTTGACTAAAAATCCAGGTCTTCTTTTTAAATTCTCTGGTTTCTTCCATAATATTGTTCAGAATATGGATTGATTTTTGAGTACTTTCTCCAGGAAGTTCTGTCCAGTTGTTTGTATATAGTATCCTGTGTTTATTGTATATTACTGCTATCCTACTTGTTAGAATACTCATAAACACCTTTCTAGTTGTTTTTAAGAGAGTGATAGGCCATATTATATTAATATCACATAACTAGTCTTTGGATTTGGGAATTGAATATACATTTTCTTTCTTCCAGTTCTATAGGGTATCTCTTGTATTAAGAATCATGTTGAAGAGGACTTTTAGCAACTCCAATTCTTCTTTTTCTAGATTTTTGTGTAGCATAAAGATATTTCTGATGGGCCTAGAATATTGGACTTCCTTTTCTTTTTGATAGTATTACTTATTTTTAGTATATCAATTTTCAATAATGTTTCATCAAACCAGTACTCCTTGATATCTTGCTTGAGTTCATATTGTTGCTGCCAGTGTGGAAACTTTTCAATATCCAGTGTTTGTCTCAATCTGATTCACTTTTGAAAGTGTTTCCTGATCTTGCCTTTGATTGCTTCTGGATCTGTTATTATTTCTACCTTATTCTCTTACATCCTTTTTATTAGTCTCAGTATATTGATTATCCTTAGTTATCGATCCAGTATATTGATAATCATTCTTCTTGGCTATTCTTCCAAGTCTTGTATCTTTATTTCACCTGTTTTTGGATTAACTTTCCCTTTGCTTGTTTTATTTTGACCTTTGTGATTGTATTTTCTACTTCCCAGATTTTCTTGACTTCTAATAACTATTCATGTAATACTTTTCTATTCTATATAGTATTCTCCTGAAAGAGATGTAATGTTGTTAAAAGTGGGATTAATGTATTGATCTCATTTACTTCTTTCTCAATAAATGCTTTTTCTATTTCTGATTTGACATTTGACTCCACAAGACATACTTGATAAAATCTATATATTTTGTTCAATTTGAGTTACTTTTACATTAGTTTTTTGTATTTAGATTTATAGATGATATTAGTGTTCTTTCTATTTCTTCACTTTCTAAGAGAAATTCTTATCACTATAGTCATTGCTTTCTTGAAGTATTGTCATATTTCTTCTGCTGGCTTTAGGTTTTTCTTGAGGATCCCTCTTACATTCTCATTTATTTTCCTTGTGGATTTGGTTTACTGTTTGGGTTGGAGTTGGTATAACTAATTTTATTTTGCCTGTTATTGTTTTTATTCATCAGTTTGGACCATGATATGTGTGATATATTGAGATATAACATTACCATCTGGTGATCACTTTTGATTACTGTTTCTATTGTTGTATAATATGTATTAATAATAAAAAGGAATAGGGGCCTTGATGTCCTAATGTAATCTAATTTACTTTTATACTTTAAATTTGATCTGTTGTATGTGAAACTTTTTGTTAATGGGTGGATGTTTCTGTATGTGTCTATAAGGTTGAAGACTATTGGTATATTGATTATGTATCATGGTTTGATTCCTTTCATCTTCCAATTGTGCATCCAGGTTTATATTTTTCACCTTATTAAGATCTCTCATTACTATTGTAAACATATTTTTCCCTTCATCTCACCAATTTTTTTTGTACCATGGTTGGAGCTTAGTTTTGTTCTGTCTTTTCATTTTGTTTGTTGAGTTGTATATAGTTATTATTCTATACTAGATTTTTCCTCTAAAGGTTATATTTAGTAGTAGGCTATAGTTGTTAATTTCTTCAATATTGTAGATATACTGTATAAGGACCACTTCTTTTTCATTATTATGGCTACTTTTGCTCTGTATCTATGACTTGTTGGTTTTGTTATCCATATTTGATATCTATCCTCTATATCTTGCTATTTCTGATTTTTTATTAGCCAGGTTTCTGTTATTCCTAAGATATTGATTTGAGTTTTTTGATAAAATTCTAGTAATGCTAGTTTATCTGTTTCATTGTTGATTCCTCTGACATTAATTGTTCACATTTTCCATCAGTTTTATTTTTTGTTTGGCTTATTCTCTTTGTTTTTTTTTTCTATTGCAAATATTATTTTCTGTGTAGCTATTAATTATAGTTGTTGTATAAAAACTAGGAGATTAGTTCTATTGTATTTGGTTCTTTGATAGATAATCCCAAGTAGTCTATTATTTCTTTTATAGTGGGATCCATTGTGAACTCCATTTAATTGATTTTTCTATTTAGCATCTTCTATTGTTGTCTGATATTTATTCTCTTTGGTAATGGAATCTTGAAGCTTGACATTGTTGAAAATGGATTGTTACTTGAGGAAGAGTCTATGATAGCTGATTCTTTTGCTTTGATGATAGGATTGTTGTTAAGAATACTATTATGGAGGAGGTGATCTTGTTTTGTTGATTATCTCTCCTGTTGTTTTTGAAGTTTCTGCAATTTTCATTTCTTGATTATTTTCAATGATTAGTTTTGTATTTTCTAGCTTAATAACTTTCTGG
Source organism: Acaulospora colombiana (assembly GCA_910592055.1). NCBI lineage: Eukaryota > Fungi > Glomeromycota > Glomeromycetes > Diversisporales > Acaulosporaceae > Acaulospora > Acaulospora colombiana. The sequence goes on from CAJVPT010001049.1 coordinate 9,018, forward strand.
TATTATATATCAACCTGGTTCTCTTTGGTTTTTTCCATAGTTTTCTCTCTTTTAATTAGTGTATAGTTCTTTTTTATACCAGTTAGGGATTGTACTTGCTTGCCAGTTTGGTTCTCAAAAGTGGTTTGGAGACCTTGCCACTATCTGTGATGATTCTTTTGCTTATGTAACTAATTGTTGGGTTTCTTGTCCTGATTGATCTTCTTGATATATTTATTAAAGAAGCTCATTGTGAGCACTGTGTTTTTTTTTCAATATTTTGGGTTGTTATTATAAAAGAAAATTTTTAGAAATTTTGATATGAGTGGGAAAGAGTTATTGAGTTAAAATTTTTTTATTAAAATAAAATCAAATTAATTTAAATATATTTAATTTGATTAAATTAAAATAAAATAGTTATGAATTAAATATGATTCAAATCAAATTTATTTTAGATCAGATCAATTTGAATTCAGATTGAATTGAATTAGATTAAAATAAAGCAAATTCAAATATAATTTATATTTATAAAAATCAAGGCAAATAATATCTAGTTAAAATATAATTTAATTTATTTATTGTAATTACGATATTCTATTGTTACAAAAAGAATATTAATTATAAAAATAATTATCACAATTTTGATAATATAGGAAATATAAATAAATGATTTATATTAAGATTTAACAATATGTAAACAAGATTTTATCAAATAAAACCAATATAATTTAAATATAGTATAAAAATATTTTGTTAATAATAATCTTATTGGATTGTTTTCAATCTCAATTCAATATTTAATTATTAATTTTATATACTATTTTTTTTTAGGTATTAATAAATAGTTTATTAAACAAATATAAATTAAAAAAAAAATATATATATACTGTATGTAAAAAAACTCTTTCCATTGATCCTTTGTTCATATATAGAAAAGATATTTGCAAGAAATTTTATATTTCTTTGCTAATAAAGTCTTAACACTATCCTTAAACCAACTTGAAGTTTTACTTCAAGAGATATTCTCAAACCCTTTCTCTTGTTTATATTCATTTTCAAACAAAAACTTGGCTTCCTATAATCTAGAAAAGTCAAAAAATATCTTTTCTATCAATGGCAAGAAAGTTCTATAAGAAAGAAAAACCAATAGTATAATACTTGAAACCTTTCATATTGAAGCATGTCTATAGAAATTTCTAGCAGTGGGAGGTGGCAAATATCAAGTCATATTTCAAGGTGTTTGTCCACTATATCTTCCCTCTTATAGTCACTCAAAATTTTTTGGTTTTCTGGGGAATTTTGCTTACCTCAGTTTAACCCTAAATTTTAAGTGACACAATTTAGGCTAAATATGATTGGTGAACACGAAACATGTTAGTAGTTGAATGTAAACATGTTCCCATTGGTCATTTCATGTGTTTCAATAATGTCATTGGTGAAAGAAAGAGAATCTATTAGTGTGAATTCTCCACTCCTTCAAATGAAGTGTAATCAATGCAAAGAAATTATGAGGCCATTATGATAAGCACTAAATTCCCTAAGTGGTGAAAAGGCAGTTATTTGTTCAAGCTGAGATCTTCAACTTCTTATCATCCCAGTCAGGCAAAATACACGAAAGAAGTTGTTTTCTTATCCCGGTCAGGCAATAAGTCTGAAAAGTAGAAGACTGTAAGCCACTACCCTTCTCTAAGATTGAGAATGTATTTTTCAGACATTGTATAATAATATCATAATCGACGAGGATTCCCATACTCTATGAAACCCTCTCACCATTGCAAGGCAAAAAGACTGTTGAGAAATCTGATTTTTGGGCAATGGAAAATACTCATCAGTAAAATTTTTTTAACTAGATGTGGTTGCTATAAGATATCGATAGTTACACAATATAACTGAAAGATTATATAAGAACCTGGGGTCTATTATAAGTCATAAAGGTCTGTGTACATGGATATAAAATCAATACCAAAAGAAAGAAAGTGACAAGCAAGACACTGGATCCAAGTAGATGATAAGTACCTCAGATGGTTGCAAGAAAATAATCAAGATTATAAATGGATAAGTTCCTTAGATAGTTAGGAAGAAGAAGAATATTTCAGAAGAATTGTTCCTAATGAGAGAAGGTTTTTAGCAAAGGTTTTTTGGAGGACATGGAGCACTTTTATTTTTCTTTTTTCTTTTTCTCTTCATGTATACACATTTGTGTATTTTTAGATATCCCCCTTTCTTTTCTTTTCTTTTTTTCCTATTGTAGTTTCTCGAAATCAGTTCCTTGAAGGATAATAGGCAGTGACAACTTGCCAGCAATGATGAATAAGTTAGGAGGGTTTTTACCCAAAACTTATTTCAGAGCAAAATATTGTTCTCAAGGTCACACCTAGAGGCTTAAGCTCATTTGAGAATTGAAAGCTGTTGACAAGTGAGTTAGTATGAGATTTAGTTTAGCCATGATATAATTACCCAATGTATCTCCATCAGTTTTCTTAAAGATTAATAAATACACTATGCTGGCCTAACTATGGGTTTAAAAAAAAAAATTAAATTAAATTAAAAAAAAATATCAATAAATAATATATTAAATAAAATAATAAAAATATTTTATTGCTATTAGATATTGGTTGAATTTTAAAAAAAATAAATAGTAGTAAAGGGTTTTCAAACTTTATTATCAATTAGTAAAGAAATTTTTTATAATACATATAACTATTTTTTTATAAAAATATTTTTCAAACATGAATTATCAATTTTAAAAAATTTTATTAAATTTTGTTAAATTTAAATATATTAAATTTTAAGATGAAATCTATAAAATAAAGTTTATAAAAAACTAGTCATAATAAATAAACTAATCAAATAAAAATATGAAAAAAAAAATCTTTATTTTTTATTATATTTATATAAATACATATATAATTATAGACTATTATATATATTTTTACACTTTTTATTTGAGAATATAAATAATATATGAGATAGATTTTTGAATAAATTCAATATTTAAAAATAAATTTTTAATAAATTTTTAATTTAGATTTATTATATAATAACTATAGAAATATTGAATTCAAATTAATATAAAAATTAATGAAAATCAATAAATAATCATCAAATTTTAATTTAATTATATTTTATTCTAATAATTAAGATTTAAATTTTTAAATAATTGATCAAATATTTTTTTAAATTTTAAACTAAATTAGTTTTTTATTGATGAGTTATATTTATTTTTTTTAAGCAATTTATATAATATTCACAAAACAATTATCAATAGATTTAAATATTTTTTAAATAAACTCTTGTATTTTAAAAAATTAAATTTAGAGATATTTATTAAAATATTAAATTTATTAATCAAATACTATAAAATATTTTATAAAAGTTTATTTATAAAAGACAATAAAAATTCAATAATTATTTAAAATAATATAAACCAAGATGATAAATATTAAATTGAAAATAAAATATTTGATTCTATTGAACTTTTACCAAATATTAAGAATTTATTTATATTAAACTAATTTATAAATTATAATGAAAACATCAATTTATATCTAAACAAGTTTAATTCTTTTTTATACATCCAGTAAATTTCTTAAATAATATTAATAAATATTAATTAATTTTTATTTAATCATATAAACTTGTTAATTTTATAGAAAATAAATTTTATTTTGAATTTAAAAATAATATAAATATTAATATTTTTGATCAATTTATTTTATTTAGGTATAGAATATTAAATTGATAAAATTTTTATGAATATTTAACTATAGTTTTTTTAAATAATAAATATAATATATAATAAAAATTTGATAAATATATGAATTTTAATAAAATTAAAATTTTGAAGCATGTTAAAATAATAAATAACAATTTTTTAAATGAAATATATATAAAAATAATAATGATTTATTTATATCAAATTATATGATAAATGATATTAAATTATATAGGAAAAATTGATTGATAATTTATTTATGCATCAATTTGTTGAATTATTTATTTTTGATGAATATTATTATGCATCAATTTATTGAATTATTTATTTTTGATGAATATTATTATGCATCAATTTATTGAATTATTTATTTTTGATGAATATTATACAAACAATATTATGTCAAATAAATATTTTTTAATTAGTATTAATAAAATATTTTATTTATTAATTTTAGAAAGAAATAGATTTTATATAACTAGAATTATATTTTATAATTTAATCAAATTTTTCAAAAAATTATTTATAATTTAAAAAAAATATATATTTATTTATTAAATTAAAATTTAATAAGTTGAAATTTTAAATAAATATATTATTTTAAAACGTTTAATAAACAAAAAATAAATAAATAATTTGTGATTATACTATTTTTAAGTTTTTTAAATTTATCAAAGATTTTATAATTACTTTTAATTAATTATTAATAAATATCAGATATACTGTAATTTATTATTAACAAATATTTTTTTTTTAAAAAAAATATAAGTATATTTCTTTAAATAGTAATTATTTGTTAAAAATATTCATATGTAATTTATAATTATGTTCACGCCATGACGGCAATTTATAATTATATTATTAATAAGAATTAGTATAATATTACTTTAGAGTTTTTTTTAACTTATTAATGATGTCATATATAGAAAGTCATCTAATAATCAAATAAAAAAAAAAAAAAACCAAAACAGCTCTATCATTATATCTTTATTATACGCCATTAAATACTGTATATAATCTGATCATCGGACACGCCTTTCTTTGCAGTACGCACTATCTCTTGTGTTGCAATACTATATCAGTAAAGAATAATTAAAAATAAATTTAAGATTTGCACAGTAACAAAGAAACCAGAAAGTGTCAGTATGTTATACAAATATAAATTTTTTCTATCACTGTAGTATAACTCTAAAATCCTTTGAATAGCAAATGAGAATTAAGGAATAAGTACCCGAAAACTACCACCTCAGTTATCTGTATATTTGTATATTATTATTATTACGTAAAAAATAAAAACCTGATATAGATAATCGTGTGTGCGAATAGCAGGAGCAGATTGAATGAGATGGGGTGACAAATATGTATTTATTAACAAGTAACCGTGATGGTAATCCCGTATAATTAAACCAGTTCTTTGTGGCAGATTCTTTCAAACCTTCTGGGATGGTTTTGGGAATGACAAAGGAAAAAACACGGACATTTATGGGCCGATATTCGGATTACCCCTTTGATAACGATAAGGATGCACACGAACGCACATATTGATAATTTTCATTTCCCCTTTTTGAATTTTTTTTTTTTTTTCTTTTTTTATTATTATTATATTTTTTTTTATTTTTAATCTAACACACGTTAAATGAAAAAATTTCTACAGTGCACTCATCATTCGATGGGTGTGAAGATTTTTAATCGCCACCAACAGTTTAATGTCGAGAGAATCGAACATTAAATTAGAAAAAGAAGAAAAAGAAAATAATAAGAATGGGTTGTTTTGTAAATATACAATTATTAAACTTGAAATGGTAATTTTGATATCAAATCTATCATATAACAAAGCTTCCAAGCCTGGATTCTCAGTAAAGACAGTTGAAAACATTCTTTCCTCTCGTCTAATGGGATCATGCTCAACTTACGTGGATGACCCACCCGATCTTTGCGATCGCAGTCGTCGTAAAAAGCATTGAGTTTATATTCGCTCGGTTGTCTAATTACGTGCACAAGTTTTGCTTCAAACTTATGACAAATTCTATTAACCGATCTCTTCCGGTTTCTCCTCCGACTTATCTTTCTCCACGTTTCGGTGATTTTGTTAAAGACGTGGAAACGAGATTTACGAGTATTGTACAATCCCACCTCATGCTCTGAATCTTCCAGAAATTCATCGCATGGCCACTTGACATTTCCGATGGAATAACCAATTTTTAGTGCGTTGTCTCTTTTATGAATATAAAAAATCGACTGGCCTACAAAGTTGAATTCGGTAAGTGGGTATCCGTTGGCGGCGAAATAAAGCGTCACACATTTTGTCTCGTCGGAGTAATGACAGTGTTTTCTGGTATCGATGCTTAAGTTTTGCCAGTTCGGATAAAACTAAATAAACGAAGATAGATAGACAGAGCGAAGGTTATTGATGGTCGCCTTTTTATGATATTTTTAAACATCAGGAGAGATGATATGATACCTCAAATTTAAAATCATTGACCAATCTATCCATAAGAACGTAGTTAAGTATCACCGGAAATAACGCATTCCATCTTTTACAAACCGTTCGTAGATTATAAAGACTCCTGAAGCTACTCTTGGATGGAAAGTGAGCGGTATATCGAGTGGACGCGATTAAACAGTGTTTCGTGAGTGCTACCAATTTAACCGGAAAAATGATTTACTTACTTGGTTTGAAACAAGACTTCCATTAAAATTTGAATTTGCAATTCATTCGCAAGTAGACTCAACATTTTGTCCGATAGTATTGAAATGACAACCAAGTTTTAAAAGACAAAGTACAGTACCTACGTACGTGCCTAATCAGGAACCAGGCATGTATTAATGGAATTCATGTGGGCATTTATCAAATGTGTGAGTTGTCGCATGATTAAACAAACATCAAACTTTGGTCAAAGTCGGCCGATCGCACACGAATAGAAATGTTCCGTACGGAAAAGCACATATACACGGAATTATAGCTGATTGTGTACACCACAATATATTGATCTGAAACAATATTCTTGTGTTTACCAATCTAGCTCCGATTGACATGATGAATGGTGTTCGTTTGACGCATGCTGATTTTGGAATTATACCTCTAACCACACGTATTGACACTCCTTATCGCCTATTCAAAACCTTTATTGTTGGTGACCAGATCTTTCACATGATAAGTTGGACGCTACTATATAAATACAATAACGAATGAATGAATGATTATAGTCGGTCGTCTATGTTCTTTGTTTGACAAGATTTCCACGTCACGATGAGCACAGATTTCGTGGTCTTGGCACCCCCCCTTATCCCCGCGATACCTTTTAACATCAAAGATCTTCAACTCTTTTTTTTTTTTTTCTCGTTCTTTATCGGAATGATATCGAGAAAACACTGACGTTCAAACGATGGTAATAGATAAGGATGTTCATTCTCTTTGCGGCTTAATGACGAGGGTAATCATTATATCGATATGCTGCATGTTCGATGAGAGGGTGAATCAGTGAATCAAAGGTGTTTCAAAAAAAGTTTGTTGTGTCCTCTTAGTGGGTAATGTGATACCACGTGATATAAATTAAACTTTACGCGAATGGTGTTAACTTTTCTATTATTTCGTGCTTACTATTCATTCATCTACTGCTCTCTTTTGTGAGTCAACCAGGGCGGCCACCAAAAGTTCCATCCCGTGACAATCCCTTTTTAAAATGGACCCCCTTGATAGACAATTGTTTAATGCAATATGCTATAATGCAATGCAACATACTGTATTTTTAGTAACTATACGGTGATGATAACTGGTTTCTAACGAAAAAGTAATAGGTTATTTTTTTACTCGCTATCTTTTACAACTATTGTCTCTGTATTTTCTATTTTTAGATATATACAGTATATATGTGTGTGTGTGTTTCTATTGAAGTCATTTCTAAATGAGATGAGTGCGATAAGCATGATTTTTGAATTGTTGGTACTTGAATTACTTCTTGACATATTCGTTTTTCTGCTGCTTGTATTTCTTTTTCCATAGGCATCATTCTATTATTGCATGAACTTGGCGCCAATTATTAATAAACTTTTCAAACCGGATTCGTTTGATTGCTGATTCAAATAGTGATCAATCCGACTCTACCTAAGTACGAATTTTTCTTCTGGATCATTATCTATCTCAATAGCCCTAATATTATTGTCGAACCAGGTGCTTACAAAGTAAAAAACGATTTCTGGAAAATGTGGGACAGCTACAAATTTAGCGTGATATTTCAGCAAGGTATAAACTCGTTATTTCAGTTGCTTTCATATTACTAATTCATTTTCCTTTGCCTTTTGTATACTTAAATATTCTGCTTTGCTGTCCATCATTTGTACTTAATATACGTTCATTCTTTTCTAAATTCAATCCACCACCATGGTTCTATTGAACCAGTTTTAATTTGCAAAGATAATCTTTTTTGTGCTGGTATTACTCCATTGATAAGATCTAATTGTTTTTGTTGATCATGCCCAACAATGACATCAACCAATTAAGTATTTCTTTTATGGCATTTTATCAAACATTTGCAGCTGTCATAGTATTTCCATAAACATCAACAACTATTAGTGAATGCGTATCTCAAAATTGTTTGATTGATAATGAATCACAATCTTCTTATGTAAAATAAAAATTAGAAATAATAAAGGTAAACTTATTGATCACTTGATTAGAATTACAAATTATATACAGTATGTATTGATATTGTTTACTTTAAATTGTATTACTTAATTTTTTTTGCTAATTCACAATCATGTCACAATGGTTTGTCTTTATTGAGAAATTAAAATAAAACCTATATTAATTTACAAACTTTTATAAAGTAATTAACTCATATTTATATCTAATACTAGTCAAAATTATGTCCTTTGACAGTTAAATTATTGTCAAATTTGATTAAATTTAGAAATAAAAATATCAATGAACCTTTTTTAATTGTCATCACCTAGCATATTACTATTTTTGCAATAAAAATATTTGGCAATTAACAATTTGTAAATAATAAATATATATAAAATTAAAAATATTACAAATAAAAAAAAATCAATATAATTTTACAAAAAAATATAAAAGTAAGAGGTACTGTAAAAATATTATGATTATATAAGATTAAGTCAACTAATACTAATAACAAATATTATAGATTTTTAATAATTAAACACAATACAAACACTTTTATAATATTAATAAAAAGATATTATTTAAAGTATATTGCAAAAATTTTTTTAAAAAGGGTAGTATTAATAAAGATAAGTTTCTAAAGAAAGAAATAAAAACAAAAATCAAATATTTTTTACTAGAAAACATTAAAATTTTAAATTAACGATTATAAAAAAATCATATGAAATAATTCTTTATTATCAAAATATTTAATTTATAATATTTTCTGATTTTTGTTTCTATCAAAGTAACAAGTTTTTTTTTTTTCAAAAAAAAATATAGGAATTAATAAAATTTTATATACTAAATACTTTAAAGATTCATTATTAAGTATTAGTCGAAAAAATAAAAAGAGATATAATAACAATAAACTTTATTATAAAAAATTATATTATATAAATTTATATTTTATTAAATAAATAAAAAAATTTAGAAAATATAAAAATACAAAAAAAAAACTAATAAATTTTATTAAAAAAAAGTATAAACAAGATTTTTATATACTGTAATAATAATAAGTAACTTTAATATAACATATAATTTATTAAAAAATAAAATATTTTTAATTTTTTATATATAATAAACAATATAAAAGACAAAAATAAATTCTGCAACAGTAACCTGCAGGCAATGATATTAAAAGTTGGAAGGGTCTTCACCTGAACTTTTAATAGAGCAAAAAATCACTCCCAAAGTTGCACTTAGAATAATTACTGAGACGAGTGAGCTAGTTAAAGTTTTAGTTTTAGCGATTTATACTATATGTACAGCTTACAATTGTTTAATAAAGCACACATAACTAGCCTGACAGAGGGTTTAAAAAAAAAAAAAAAAAAGACAAAAACAAATTTTCTTTATGATAAAATATAACTAACAGCAATAAAATTTAATTTTTTTTTTGAGTACTTATAGCCAGGTTAGATTGTGAGTTTATTAATCAATTAAAAACATAAGTACTTTTTCATTCAAGTAGCATAATACATACTACAACTAAACTATTCTTCTAATCTAACAAACTCATCATAAGCATAAAAATCTCTAAGTTCAGCCTTAAAGACAATATTTTGCTTCGTAGTGTCTTTGAGTAAAGACCCTTCTAGTCCACTACATCCTTGTCAACAGATTGTCACTGTCGTATATCTGACCAAGCCACTGGAATACAGAAAACTATAAAAAGATGGTTAAAAAAAGGGAAGGGGATATCTAAAAATATCTAAACAGATCACAAGAAAATGAAAGAGTAAAAAATGGAAAAAATATTTCTAGCTTCCTCCAAAAACCTGCTTTTCAAGATCTTTTTTCAATAAAAAATACCCGATTGGGATATCCTTTCTTTTTCTGACTGTCTGAGAAACTTAACCATTTTTGATCTTAATTTTCTTCTTATGTATTATTTAAGGAGACTTATCACCTAGTAGGAGCCTTTACTTCCAGAACATACTTAGTCCCAACCTTCTTTGAGCAGTAATTTTTTATCCACCTGCAATAGGAGGGTGACTTATAATGGACCCCAGGTTTTTATGTAACCTAATAGAGATTGGATTGTGTTTTTTCAATATTATACTTTCCAGCAGCCACACCTAGTTAAAGGAATTTTATTGATGTATATCTTTTATTGTCCAAAATAATTTTTTTCCAAAGATTTTTTTACTTCACAATAGTGGGAGAATACCAGAAAAGCAGTAGGAATCCTCATCGATTGCACTATCCTTTAACAACTTCTGGGAAAATGCATTCTTAATTATAATCAAAGGATTGAAGCTTAGCATAGACTAGAGACCATTCAATCTTATTGCCTGACTGGGATAAAAAGGAGATCTTGGTCTTGAACTTTACCTGATCAAAATGATAGGAGAGAAAGACCTCAGCTTAAACGAATAGCAGCTTTTTTATCACCTATAGACTTGTTGTTCGTATCTTATTGGTCTCATGGAACTTGATCTGTAGGTTAATCCAATTGAAGAAGTGGGGTGAACACAGGGTACCAATCAACTCTTTCTATTACCAATAACATTATCAGAACATGTGAGGTGACCAATAGGAGCTTGTTTATATTTAGTTACTAATATATTTCATGACAACCAATCAGATGCCCAGGTAACATTGTGCTACCAGAAATTTAAGGTCAAACTGAGATAGGCAAAATTACTCAAGAAAACCATGAAAAACAGTAGACACTTTAAGAGAGTACAAGACAGTATGTGAGAAGGTGGGTAATAAGTTTTCTCCTATCAACAAAACCTCTATTTATTGTCACTTCTAGCTCTGTAAGGTGACACTCCACTTGTCAGTCCTTTTACTTTCTAGAACCTTCTTGCCTTTAGTAGAGGAAGCGTGTACTTGAGTTTTTTCAGGCCATTAGAGGCTCAAGTTTTTATTCAAAGGAGTTTATAAACAAGTAAGGAGGATAGAAGAGATACATAAAGACAAGCTTCAAGTTATTTTAATGAAAGTATAAAGACTTTATTAGTAAAGAGTATAAAATTTCTTGCGAATATCTTTTTTGTATGTAGTCAAAGGATCAGCAAAAAGAGTTGTTTTGAAAAATTGCAATAAAATTTATTTATTTGAATATCATAAAACCTAATAAATTATTCAATTTCTATAATTTGACAATTAAATTATAGAAAAAATTATAAAAAATGATTATATTATCTTATTAATTATATTATATATAAAGATAATCCTTAAAAAAAGAGACAATAATAAAAATTAAATTGATAACTATAAAAAAATAAGTTACAATAGTTTTTATTATTATTAAAATTATTGAATAAATTTTGTTTCTCAAAAAAAATATAAATAATTTATAAAAATTCATATGTTAAATATTTTAAAAATCTATTATTAATTATAGTATATGATAAAAAGATTTTTATAAACTCAAATTGACATTAGAATATTTTTTTAAGAAAAATATAATAAGAATAAAAAAAAACTAGATAAATAAGATTTGAAAAATATACAAAGTGGCTTTTAATAAACTTGTAATTAAAAAATCAATTCTTTATAAAGAAAAGTATTATAAATATTTTTTTTTTTTTTAACCGGCGAAGTCCTGCTATTGAGTTTTTATTTATTCATTAATACAGGTTTATATATGCAAATTTAATTACGAGTCTATACATTTACAAAAGGAAAAAAACACTATAACTCAGTATTCTATTACTAGAAATTCTGTGACTTGCTGCAGTCCATCTTGGTGGGTGGTAGCGTGTCAAGACTCTACTAGCACTAATATTGATTGAAAAAAAAAAAAAAGGGAAGTAACTATTGTTAAGGGTGTTCTCTGTTATGATGTTTGTAAGTTCTATATATAGTTTCTCAAACTTGTCCTTGAGGTATTTGTTCAGATCTATTTGAACTTGTTTAGGTTCTGAATCTGACTCAAAAGATTTGATGGCTTGTGTGGTTGGTGAGTCTGAACTTTGTGGTATTATTTGATTGTTGGCTGTATTTCGTTTGGCCTGTCCCTTCCTGCTTGAGTTTTTTTTCTATGTATTGGTTTTTTTCCCAACTAATTGTGATGTCACATCTCCATTTCCATGCTTCTCACTTGGCTTGCCAGAATTTGTGTATTGCTTCTCTGATTGCGTTTAGTGCTCTGATTCTATTTTTGGTTATAGATTCTGCTACTTGGATTATGCCATGTATTATGACTCCTCTGACAATATCCTTTAATTCCATTTGATACCATGCTTGGATATTTTCATTATACTCCTAGGTTATTGATGTTCTTTTCCATTTGCTTTGAATCAGTTCTGTCTATTTGCCTTCAACTCTTGCTGCACTTTCCTCTGTTAAAGTTTGTAGGTAATCTTCTTGGAGTTTTGTTTGTATTGTGCTACATTAGAAAATATGATAGTTTGTTTCTCTGTCTTGTTTACAGATCTTACACTTGTTATTCAAATATGTATCAGGGCATCTTTCATTTAGTTTGTCCATGGTAGATAGTTCTCCCATACATATTTTGATTCTGAAGGAATAGTCTGTGTGATCTCTCATATTGGTTGTTGTTGTTGTAATTTTAGTTGTTATTAGAAACTCAAATGTTAATGGCCCACGGGTTTAATTTTTAATTTTTATTAATCGAAACTATTATATTATTATAAATGAGTAGTTGTACATATATGTTATAATAATCATATCTATATGGATAGCTATATATATATTTAACTAATGCTATGTTTTTCCACCACCAGCCCAATCACAAACTGGAAGTCCATGTGATTCCATCTTAATTATTCCTAGAACAATTTTTTCTTAAGAGTATTCTAGTTATCAGGTCGTCGAATTCAGTATCCTGAATCCCAGTTTTTGATCCTTTGAAGTGATCCATGGATTTCTTTTCCCATTAAGGCCTCCTGATAGTCAAATCTGTGCAAGCCTTTATAGCCACATGCATGAGAACTGGGACTGGCTTATTCCGGAAGAGTTTTATTTGCATACGAGTTCTTGTATTAAGCCATTTCTATCCTTGAACGGTCTTGTTTTGGTCCTGAGAGACATGCTACTAGTTTGGGGATCTACTCTTTATGCTACAATTTCTGGTAATGCAGTTGTATCAGTGATAATCCTATCCGATTCGAATTACAACTGGATCACAATCTAGATATAGACTGGATGCTATATATTTAGAAACATCGGTTAGTTTATAGTTACATCAATGAACAGATTCAATTTCTCGATCTGTTATGTTTTTGGGTGGAATTGAAACTGGATCTTGTGATCTGACCTACGGAGTGCTAATCACTGCATTATGGATCCGTAGGTCTTAGAAAAGTATTATAAATATAATTTAAGATTTGTTAAATATATATTATAAGAGTCATTTAATTAAAAATACTTTTTAAAAAAGTATAACCTTTAAAAGAAATAGTCAAACCATATACTTTTAATATAGTCATTAAAAAATACAATACTATTTATAATTAAAAAAAAAACTCTTTTCACTGATTCCTAGTTTTTATAAACTTCCTTTTTTGGTAATTTTATTAAAAAACAAAAGAAGCCAGCTTTACACATACAAGAAAACACTTTTACATGCAAAAACCTTTGCTCTTAAGCAAGTTTCATATTATACACAACCAATCGGCAACAAATATCAAGGAGATTTAAAGAAAATCTATCTTTCCTGCACAAAGTTTCTTTTTTTATAGAGAAAAGAAAAACACAAGAATACTGATTTATAGTAAGCTTTTTGAGGCCCAACCTCAACTCCACAAGCTCTTAGCCAGGCCAGTATAGGGTAACATCTTTATTTACATTAAGAGAAGTCTTATAAACAATAACTCAAGCCAATAAATCAGTTTAAGTTCAAGATTTACAACACTTACACTAGTCGAAAAAAAATTATTTAGCATACTGCCACTCATGTAACATTCAGCAAAAATACTACCACTCGTGTAATATTTGGCAAAAAATAAACAATTTGGCAAAAAAAATGACATAAATAAATCAGCAACTACAAAAATTGACAATCAAAACTATTCATTAAAAATTCATTAAAAATTCATCAACTATTTATCCACTATTTGTCAACTATTCATCAACTATATTTGTAACTATTTGTCAAAAATTCGTTGACCATTCGTCAACTATTCATCAACTATTTGTCAATTATTCATCGACTATTTGTTAACTATTCGTCAACCATTCGTTAACCATTCGTCAATTATTCATCAATTACTCATCAAAACTATTATTAAAAATTCATTAATAATTCATTAAATTATTTATTAACTATTTATTTAAAATTCAGCAACTATTAATCAACAATAAAATAAAAAAATTGATAAACTTATGCGTGAAATTTTTTGAATTGAGGTTATATTTATAAATTATGAATAATACAAACTAT
>CAJVPT010001050.1:0-23727 GCA_910592055.1 Acaulospora colombiana
TAGTAAGGAGAGACCTAATCCTAAAAATGGCAGATCTAAAATGCCATGGAAAAAGAATTGGTAATAAGGCAAGAAGATGGATATCAAATATACAAAGAAGAGTGTGCAATCAAATAAGGAAAAAGATTTGAAACAAAAGATGTGAGAAGATAATCGAATGAAAATATTTATAGGGGATCCATAGAGTAGAAAAAATAAATGGACTCTTAGGCATATATAGCTTAAAACCATCAGTCTCCCCCAAAAAAAATTCTCTATCAGAAAAAATAACTTAAGAAAATGAAAGCCTGAAAAAAATTCTACTCAAAGGTGTTACTTATAGAATAAAATGGTTGGGTTTTAAACTTGATCAGAACAATAGATAGTAATCTGCAATGGTGAGCTATGGACAATGATATTAAGGGTTGGAAGAGTATTTATCTAAACCATTAACGAAGTAATAAATCACTTCCAAAGTTATACTTAGAGTTTTGGTATATTAAGACAAAATGGTGATGAGTGAGTTAGATAAGGTCTTAGCTTTAGTGAATCATTTAAAATATACAGTATATAAATGTTTAATAAAGCATATATATCTAGCCTGACCTAAAATTAAAAAAAAAAAAAAGGTAAATACAGTATAATCTTGAATTTATCAAATACAAAAAAGCTTTGTAATTAACGAAACTTTTTCAAAAAATAAAAGTTTCAAGAAAAATAAAAAGTTATAAAATTTTTGCAAAGTGGTATAGTAATATACTACTATTCACAATTCAAATTATTAGATTAAAAGTTATTACATATAATATAGTATTTTTAATATGCTCTAGACATTATTAAAAAAGATATCCAATATGCAATAAATGGTTTAAAGTTTATTAACCAAAGACTTAAAGTCAAAAAACAATGAAGGTCATTAAAGTTGTTCTAGAACAAAAATATAATAATCTGAAGAATAATCAAAAAAGGATAATAAGCTTCTTGATTAATAAAGAAAAGAACAAGATAATACTAGACAGGATCAAAATTAGATATGATAATAATAAATATATAACAATAGAAAAATACAGTATGTAATAAAAAAAAAAAGTATTATAATATTATCTAAAAATTCTTAAGAAAAAAAAAATCAATTTTGATAACTTAACAAAAAATTGAAAAAAGGAATACACTTCAGATGCTATATTTAAGATAGCTAGTATAAGAATCTCCTTGAATTAATCTTTTAAAAAGAATTAAGTAAAATATTCAATATATTTTTTAATAACAAGATCTAAAAAAATTCTAAATCAGTTATGAAATATCAAAAGATTAGGTCAAGTAGAAAAGAAATATATATAAAAAATACTTTTTTTTTTTTTTTTTTTTAATTGGCAAAGTCCTGCCATTAAGTTTTTATTTATTCATTAATACAGGCTTATATACGCAAATTTAATTGTGAGTCTATACATTTGCGAAAGGAAAAAAACACTATGACTCAGTATTCTATTACTAGAAATCCTGTGACTTGCTGCAGTTCACCTTGGTAGGTGCTAGTGTGTCAAGACTTCACTAGCACTAATATTAATTGAAAAGAAAAAGAAAGGAAAGTAACTATTATTAAGGGTGTTCTCTATTATGATGTTTATAAGTTCTATATATAGTTGCCCAAACCTGTCCTTGAGATATTTGTTCTGATCTATTTGAGCTCGTTTGGGTTCTGGATCTGACTCAAAGAATTTAATAACTTGTGTAGTTGGTGAGTCTGGACTTTGTGGTATTATTTGATTGTTAGTTGTATTTCGTTTAACCTGTCCCTTCCTGTGCTTGAGTTTTTTTTCTATGTTTTGGCTTTTTTTCCAACTGATTGTGATGTCACATCTCCATTTCCATGCTTCTCGCTTGGCTTGCCAGAATTTGTGTGTTGCTTTTCTGATTGCGTCTAGTGCTCTGATTCTGTCTTTGGTTATAGATTCTGCTACTTGAATCATGCCATGTGTTATGACTCTTTTAACAATGTCCTTCCATTCCACTTGATGCCATGCTTGGATGTTTTCATTGTACTCCTGGGTTGTGAATATTCTTTTCCATTTGCTTTGAATCAGTTCTGTCTGTTTGCTTTCAGCTCTTTCTGCACTTTTCTCTGTTAGGGCCTGTAGGTAATCTTCCTGAAGTTTTGTTTGTATTGTGCCACATTGGAAGATATGATAGTTTGTTTCTCTATCCTGTTTACAGATCTTACACTTGTCATTCAAATATATGTCAAGGTGTCTTTCATTTAGTTTGTCCATGGTAGGTAGTTCTCCCATCCATGTTTTGATTCTGAAAGAATGGTCTGTGTGATTTCTTATATTGGTTGTTGTTATTATAATTTTGGTTGTTATTAGGAGTTCAAATTTTAATGGCCCATAAGCTTAATTTGTAATTTTTATTAATCGAAACTGTTATGTTATTACAAATAAATAGTTGAACATATATGTTATCATAAATCATATCTATATGGATAGCTATATATATATTTAACTAATACTATATACTTCTACCACCAGCTCAACCACAAACTAGAAGCCTGCATGATTCTGTCTTAATTATTCCTAGAACAATTTTTTCTTAAGAGTATTCTAGTTATCAGGTTGTCAAATTCAATATCCTGGATCCCGGTTTTTGATCCTTCGGAGTGATCCGCAGATTTCTCTTTCCACTAAGGCCTCCTGATAGTCAAGTCTGTGCAAGTCTTCATAGCCACATGTATGAGGACTGGAACTGGCTTATTCCGGAAAAGTCCTATTTGCATACAAGTTCTTGTATTAAGCCATTTCTGTCCTTGGACAGTCTTGTTTTGGTCCTGAGAAACATGCTACTGGTTTGGGAATTTACTCTTCTTGCTACTATTTCTGATAATGCGGTTGTGTCAGTGATAATCCTATCTGATTCAAATTACAACCTGATCACAATCTAGATATAGACCAGATACTATATTTAGAAACATCTGTTAGTTTATGGTTATGCCAATGAATGGATTCAATTTCTCGATCTGTTGTGTTTTTGGATGGAATTGAAATCAGATCTTGTAATCTGACCTACAAAGTGCTAACCACTGCACTATGGACCCATAGGTCTTATATAAAAAATACTTAACAACCTTTTGAAATGGAAAATCATATTTATATCTTGGAAACAAAGTTCTATACTATATATTCAATAGTTAAGCCAAAGTTATAAGGATGAAACTATTAAATACAAAATCTATTTTATTACTAAAAGGCACAAAAAAGTATTTTATCAAAGTTAATCAATAAAATAGAGAATATTTATAAGTCTATAATATTTTCAGAGAATTCAATTATATAGGATTATAAAGAGAAAGTAATACAGAATCAATTCAAACTCTTAATAATAACTACAAAAATATATAAAAAATCAAAAAGAAACTGTAAATATTTTTTCAAAATATAGTTAAAGCTATAATACTATTAACTTGAAAATATTAGTAAAGGACATGAAAAAAATTAAAACATCTAAAGATTTTATTAAGATTATGATAAGTCTTTTCAAAAATAGAGAATTCGAAATTATATTTAAAGATAACCTTATAGAACTTATAAAAATAAGAGATAAAATTGATTAAAGAGAAACTATATTACTAGTAATATTAAAAATCCTTTATGATCCTTTATTTTGTAAAATTCAAAATAATATTAAAAAAGAATATAAAATATCAATTATCTGAAATCCAAACTTTAAAAAATAAACTATCAAGAAGTTAAAGTCAAAAAATATAATCATAGCCTTTATAGACAATACAATATGAATAGCAGATTTAAAGAAGATATAAAAAAGGTTCTAAAAATAGCAAAAATCTATTATATAATAAATGACTCCTAAATTAATAGTAACAAATCAGTTTTAGTTACTATTAATAATTATATTTACTATTTAAAAATGATTCAAGTTGGTATTAAAAAAGAGATAATCAAAGAACTTGATAAAATAGAACAAGCAAGATTTTTGGAAATTTAAACAGGCAATCAAAAAATTGCAATTATACTTAAAGAAATTTATATAGTTTTCAGAGTTTTTAAAAACAAATAAGTAATAAATAAATAATTCATTTAAATTTTAAATAGAATATTAATATCAAGAACAGAATTTAGAATACAATATAGTATATTATCATAGAAGATATATAACATACTAACAACTACATATAGAAACTCTTTCAAACAAAAGTTTATTATGCAAATCTACTATATATTCAATTATATAATATATTATCCAAAAATCTATAATTTAAAGAGTAACTGAATACTACAAAGAAAAAACAAATAATAAAATTGTGTAATAGATTGAATGATTTTGGATCAATAGGAATTACAATGGTTATAAGATTCAAACAAACACAAATTAAACATCAGTAATTATTTAATTTGTTGACTTGTAGTTTACTTAATTACCTCTTGGGTAAATATAATTTTTTACTTCAAGTAATTAAGTTGGCTAAAGATATAAAAATAACTTTTCAAAACTGGAAGTGACATGATATCTTTAAATAGAAAAAAAGAAATAGTTTAATCAAAAAATATTTTATACCTGATAATTATAACAAAACTATTTTATTATTAAGAAACAATAGATTGATATATATAGATCAGCTTATTAATTACAAGATAAAAAAAATTAGAAATTGACACATGTTTTAACTTATTCAAAAAGTAGGCAAAGGTTCTATTTTAAAATGGTTCCTAATCATAAACAAGATACTTTTTAGAGATCTCTTGAATTAGCTCATATAATTTTGAGAAATAGATTGGATAAAGTGAAAATTAGTATACTTTATAGTAAAATAGAAGACAAAAAATATAGGTTGCCAAAAAAAAATAATAATCATCAATTAACTTGAAAAAAACTATTATAAAAAGGAGCAGAAAATAAAGCAAAAATTAAATACTATAATTATCAAACCAATGAAAATAGTCAAAAGACAAAACTAATAAAATGCTTAGGTTTCTTGAAAGGTCATATTCAAGAAAACAATTGTATTATAAAGAAAGATATGAAAAAGATATATAAAATATCAAATCTCAACACAAGAAAAAACACTAAAAGAGTTTAGATACCAATAATTTTAAGTTTCAAGATATCTATAAAAAAAAATAATCAAAAAAGCAATATATAGTAATCAAGTTTGCCAGAAAATTCTTTTTTACAATCTTTTTTTCAATATATTAGAATAAATTATATAGATATAGAAAATTAAAAAAAAATAATAATTAAAGAAAATATTAAAAAATAGTATATCAAAACTACTTGATAAAAATATTTTAGTATAATCAAGAATTTAATTAAAAACTAATTTTTTATTTAGATGGCATACTTATTGATTATGGAAGTGACAATATAAAAATAAAAACAGCATAAATTAAAATAAGAAATATGAGAAAAGAAAGTAGATTTCAAATAGAAGTAGATAATTGGGTTTAATTTATATATATAGAATTGATAGCAATAAGTACAATTCTTCTAGTAGTTTTAATAAATAGTATAGTTTAAATCTTCTTAAATAGTTAAGCTTATATCTCAAAATAGAAAGTAATCAAGAAAAATAATTCAAAAAAATATACAAGAAAGAATTGAAAGATAAAAACTTGTCATTATAGATATGTATAGTAAAATTAGTTAAAAAAAAAAAAACTTAAATCTGAAACTTATCAAAATCAAGATATATTTTCATAATTTCTATAATATTAAATCAGATGCTTTATCCAAAGATATCCTTAAACTTTTTGTAATATAATAAAAAAATTATATCTTATATAAGATCTCTACTGAAATCATATGTCAAAGCAAATGCTAAATAATCTTATAAAGCAGTTTATTAAAAAAATAAACAATAATACTATAATATATTAATAAATAATACAAAATAGAATTGAAAAGAAATAAAATCATCAAATTAAAAAGCAACAAAATTATATATAAAATCTAATATATAATAAGAAAAAATAAATATATATATATAACATATATTCAAAAATTTACAGAAAAAAAGTTTTTTTATTAAGTTGATAAATAATAAACTATTAATATTAAGTAAGTTGATAATTAAAAGGTTATATCTATATAAGTAAATAAAATATATTTTATATAGTTTTTATAAAAAAGAGACAATTAATTACTTGCTAGAATATTTAATTTACAAGAAGTAGATAAAAAAAAAAATGAAACAAAGTTTTGAAGAAGTTTGTAAAACTTAAAGAACTCTTGCAAAAAAGAAAGAATGAAACCATCAAAAAAATATAAGATTAATAGTAAATAATAGAAAAGAAATTGAAGAAATTGACAAGTGGACATCTAGACTAATAAAATAAATTTCAATAACAAGTTAGGACATATTAAGTTTTTGTGTAATACTAATAAAAAACAAATTTATTCATAAGTTGACAAATCTAAAATATTATAGTAAAAAGTTAAAAAAGTAAGAACATAGATAAAAAAGATATAGAGTACAATATACAATTGATTTTATAAAAAGATCTAAAATGCAAGATGTAAAAGATGATAGAATAAAAAGAAACACAAAGAATTTGAAAAATAATAAGATAAAAAGATTCTTTAGATCTCAAGATTATAAAACTATACGATTAGAAAAAAGAGTTCTATTATTAGAAAAAGAAAGGTTAGAAAATCAAGGTCTGAAAGATATCTTATCAAGAGAAGTTAAGTTTGAAATAAAATAATTAAAACTTGAATAAATGATCTGAAGTACTAATTTATAGGCAATGATATTAAAAATTGAAAATTATTTCCAAAGTATACTTAGAATAACAATTGTAAAAATAAGTAAGTTAGTTGTAGTTTTTAACTTTAATAATTTATATTATAATATATAATCTACAATTGGTTAATAAAGAATACATAGCAAGCCAAAAAAAAAAAAATAATTATAAAAGAATAAAAATAATAAATAAAAATTTTTTAAGAGTTAAGTATATATTTATTTATTTTTTTTATTATAAAAAACCTTTATATATAATATTTAATTCAATAAAAAGATTTTAAATACTATATTATTAATGTTTTATAAATAAAAACTAGATTTTTAATTTCTTTAAATTATAAAAAATTAAATTTTTATATAAAAATATATAAACAAAAGAAAAAGAATAAAACAATTTTTGAAGATATTCTTTAAATTATTTTAAAGAAAGAAACAAGACTTAATTAGTATAGAAATATAAAACTTTTATAAATATCTTTTTTAAATACTATTAAAAAATTGATAAAAAGTTTATTTTAACTAATTATTAAAAAATATTTATATTGTTAAGTACATTTGCCACACAACTCTTTTCGCTGATCCTTTGACCACACATAAAAAAGATATTTACAAGAAGTTTTCATACTTCTATGCTAATAAAGTCTTATTACTTTCCTTAAATCAACTTGAAGAAGCTTCAAAAGTCATCAACTATTCCCTCTCCTCTTGTTTACTATTCTCTTTAAACAAAAACTTGATCTCTAGTGATCTTAAAGGTCAAGTAAAACCTTTTTTACCAATGGCAAGAAAGTTCCAAACGGAAGAAGAACTAATGTATTGTCATCTCACACTATAGAGAAATACTACAGAAGTCTATGAATGATGAGAGACAACTCTTTTGTTATTATGTCTACTTCTCATAGTGCTCGTTCTTGATTTTTTTTTCTGGAGGATTTTTCCTATCTCAGTTTGACCCTGAATTTTGAGTAGCACAAAATTTCTCATACTGTGATTGAACAGATAGAGCTCACATTAATAAAAGAATGTAAACAAGCTCCCATTGGTTACTTCACGTGTCTCGTTAAATACTGCCTCCTAACACATCATTGAATATCAAGAAAGAGAATAATCTTTAAGAAAATTATCTACCGTCACTTAGAAAAATAAGAAAAACAAGATCTCAAGAAGATATAGAATAAAGGCAAAGCCTTGAAAGTGTACTACCTACTTATACAAGCCTAAAAACTGGGAAACTAGGAGATCCCTTAAGATCATTAGTATCAATCGAAAATGAAATCATTAGCAGGAGTTACTAATGTAGATGGTATAGTGGATCAACTTTTCAAAGATGGTAGTATTTCAAGAGCAACATTTATCAAGACCAGTGAAGATGCATGCCAGAAAGACCAAGATTTCTTTTCTAGAGAAGTTATCGCAATGGGTAAATAAGGACAGATTTACTGGATGACAAAGGCTCCATACCTCACACCCCCCATCCTTATAGCTCTCCTTCCACAACTCTCTTCAACTCCAGTTTTAGACCCCCTCAAAAACCCCTTTGACTTGTCTGGTTACTTGGAAGAACATTAAAAAAAAGACCCAACGTAAGTAGGATAAGGCAAGACATAAGATCAAAACTAAAAGACATAAGAACTATAATATGGAAGTACTAAAAGCAACTGAAGAACAGATATTGTGCTCTCAACCAATGAAGTCCTCAAAGAGTACCTAGCCGACAGTAAAGAAATGGTAGTAATAGTATGGTTTCAAGTGTCGATTCTATAATGGATTACCATTTTCCCTCTCTTGTCAAGTTCTTTCAAGATGTGAGTAGAATTCTCTTTCCTATTGATCCTTATATAGCTATTGTCTTCAATTATTTCTCCTAGTAATAAATATCTATTCAAGAAAATTAATATATGAATACACATTCCCATCTTTAGGGTTAAGATAGACAAACTAGATTTGATACACACCAACCTCCCCTTCAAAATTTTTATCACCCTAATGACCCCTTCATTAGGTCTGTTTGGAGATGACTTAGCCATGAGGTGGTTTCTTTTTAATCTATCATTAGTTTAATAGCTCATCATTGTTTTCTTCTGGTCAGATGTACCTAAATAGTAAAACTTTGCTAATAAACTTGGCCAAGTCCAGCATTTAAAAAAAAATTTATATCGTTATGTACTGTAAATGCAGAACAGTATGACAAGGCTGCAAATCAAGGCCAGATCACGTGGGGACCGATCGCGCTAAAACCGGATCAAACGTATGCGCCACAAGAACAATAATAGGGAGCAGGTAATAATGTCGCACGTAATCGATAAGCTCACGAAATATGACGGCATTGCGTGATAGATTCTTATGTCATAATTAGATATTTTCTTGGACACTATGTAATACTGGAACGAATAACGTAACAGGAATTCCTACACGCTCTGATTGGCTCTCATCATAATACAATCGGAATAAATAACGCGTTCTCAAACGATGACAACGATGACAACGATGACATTCAACTTAGAGGTCCTGTTTGCCAACGTCCACCGCATCTTAGATCCGAAAGATGTGCAAAGGTATGACCCATAATTCTAAAACAAATAATAATCTAGAAATATTTATTAACATACTTATTCTGCTGTAGGTACCTAAATAGTAAAATTGTACCTTTTTATTTACCAGATGTTATTGAAGCTATCAAAATCGCGTTCACTCAAGAAGAACAAGAAATTATACGAGAAGCACTTTCTCCATTGTCAGAATCTTCTTTTTTCGGCGAAGTTGCTAAAAAATACCTATATGAACTTAATACCGCATCGAAATCTTTCTTAAATTTCAAGAACGCCGTTGAAATGAAGTTCCCGTATAGAAACGATATCGCAAATTTTAATCTTATTAAGAACCCAGACATTGATTTGATTTTGACATATGGCAGGATACTCTCTCGACAATTTGAGGTTATACCATTTTTAGAGAATATTTCAGAACGCCAATGGATAGAGGTAGTTGAAAATCACTTTGCAGCAGCTCTGGATAACATACTGGATTGTTTTTGGGAACCAAACGATAAAAGAATTTGGAACACTTTCGAGACAAAACCGGTTAAAAAATATGCCGACGCTATCCTTACATGTCTAGCAACGAAAATGATTTTTTTTATCCTAGAAATTAATGGAAGGCCTGGGGATATACCTGATTCAGAACTAAAAGCTGATTATGATAAAATTGCAAAATGTTTTGCATATCTATTCGACGAGATGTTGCAAAAACGCGGCCCCTTTTCCTCGGAATACTTCAAGGGT
Source organism: Acaulospora colombiana (assembly GCA_910592055.1). Taxonomy (NCBI): domain Eukaryota; kingdom Fungi; phylum Glomeromycota; class Glomeromycetes; order Diversisporales; family Acaulosporaceae; genus Acaulospora; species Acaulospora colombiana. The sequence continues at coordinate 10,018 of CAJVPT010001050.1, forward strand.
ATTTCCTTGTGGGCGGGACAAGTTTCCGGTTAATAATTCTTTAGTTAGGTATAAAATATTGCGAATAATTAATTGATTGATGTTTCCTTATTATAGGTAAACGATGCACTATATTAAGATGTTTCGTTACAAGTTCCCAGAAATATGTTATTCATGAAATCAAAACTATAAACTTTATTACGTCAAGAGATCAATTTTACATGGCGGAAATGTGGATAAAGTTGCTTGGGCTTATCCGTGTAAGTTATACGCGTTTGCGTGTTTAGTTAACATATTTCGCATATACAATAACATTAAATTCGTTCTGGTTATGGTAAAACAGTATAACATCACCGAGAGCATTCAAAATTATCATCAACTTCAACGTCGACAATGTACTTAGTCATGTGTCTCGTTATAGTATTAAGCTGATTTGATTCAGGAATAGTAAAATCAATTTAATCAGCATATTTTTTTAAACTTTGCGTTCTTTTTATAATTGTAATTATAAAACAGAGATTGTAATACAAGTGAAAGGTTGATACATATAATAGGTGTAATGAATAATCGGGATATCATTAAATTAATGAGTTTTGGTATAACAATTATAACAATAAGAGAAAATTTAAAAGCAATTTATTTTATTTCATATTGTATATACTATATATACAGTATATCGATATATTAGTATGTAAAATAAAGTGTATTTTTTTACGGGTACTCAAAAAAAAATTAGTATGTAAAATAATAAAATAATATTAAAAATTTGTTTCAATTATCAAGATGAGAAGAAAATATTTTTGTGATTATTAATAGGAAAAAAAATTATTCGTAATCATGGTGAGAAAGAATAACAGTAAATCATTCAATAGATAGTTATAATTGATATTTGTGTAATCAAAATTTTTTCAAGATGAGAAAGAAAATGAAACGAAGTCACAGGGGGGCCTTTTATTATATTTGACTTCAGATCGTCAATGACGTAATGATATTTGTGTAATCAAGGTGACGCTTGCATAAATATGTTATACTGTATATTAAAACACGTTCATGAAACACTTAAACGATACTAGACGGCATATCGTTGGATAAACTTTGGAACCCTTGTCAGTTTCTGAATCTTGGGAGAGATTAAGACCTAATTGATTGATCATCTGACAAAAGCTGGTAAAAATTCGAACTTGTCTTCTTCAGATACTCTTGAATGGATGAATGCAGAAAACTCGAACGACCTTCAAACTATGTTTTACGACAGTGACTGTTTTCTCAGAATCTCCGTGTGAAAGCCAATGGAAAAAAATGAAAACATAAGTTAGAAACTATTAAAAAATCCCATCAAAAACAAATACTAGTAATATAATAGAACTGAAATTTTTGGAAAAAATCTCAGGAATGATACAAAGAATTAAAATTTATTATAATATTTTTAAGAATAAAAAATAAAAAATTATATTTAGTTATAACTTTATTGAATATTATGTATTTATTGTATATTTAAAATTTTTTTTTTATATTTTGTATACGGTATATACTGTATATATTTATGATTTATTATATTTTATTAGGAAAAAAACTCTTTTTGCTAATTCTCTAATCATATACAAAAAAGATATTCACGCAAAAGTAAAAACATAATTTCTGATAATCAAGAAAATATCAAATAATATTTTTACTATCAATTGTAAAAAAGTATCTAAAGAAAAAAGAATCAATTGTAAAGTACTTAAAAATCTTTTCTATTCCTTAATCAAAATTTTTAAAAGTCTATTATAATAAAAGAGAATATTTTTTTCTTATCAATTGTTATTGTCTTCTTAAATTTTTTATTTTTATAATTTTCTAAAATTTTTTGCTTATCTCAATTTAATTCTAAATTTTTAAGTAGCACAATATTTATCAAAGGTAATTGATAAATATGAAAAATATAAATTTTTAAAATATAAACAAGTTTCTATTGTTTACAATTGTATATTTCAATAATATTATTAATAATAAAAAAAGTTTACAAAAAAGTTATCCATTAATCAAACAAATTTTTTTAAAAAAAATAATTACTATATAATATTCTTTTTTTTTTTTAATAGTTAAAAAATTTATACTATATAGTTTTTATTTAATCATTAATACTTTCTTTTATACACAAATTTAATTGCAAGAAAATATATTTATAATAGAGAAATAATTAATGATTCAGTATCTTAATGAACTTTATAACTTGCTGCAATTTACTCAAGAATGAATATTAGTATATTATAGCTCTACTAACACTAATACTTACAAAAAAAAGTAAGTTGGAAGAATATCCATTTTACAGAATATTTTTTATACCATAGTTAGTTACTTTTATATACAATTGTCTATAAGTACCCTGTGAGTTTCTAGCTTCTTGTGATTCTTTATTTATATAATTCTTTTAGTTTTTTGTTCATTTTTTTAAAAATTTTTTAAAATTTTTCTTATTTTATTATTAGGTCACATTTTAGCTTTCAGATTTTCTTCTTCTTTTACCAAAACTATGTTATTCTATCTTTAATACTATTTTTATTACTTTTTAACCATCTATAATTTTTTTTGCAACTTGTTTTATCTTGTAGGTAATAATCTCTCTAATGATATTCATCCATACTATTTTGTTTGATTCCTTTAATTCTCATATTTTTACTGGTGATTTGAGAGACCACTTTTATTTATTCTATATAGATTTACTTTACTTATTGTAATTGATTCTGATTATATATTCTTCAGTAAGAAAAGATATGTATTTTTTATTAAAGAGTGATCTATAGTAGTAAGTTGCAGGTAATAATATTAAGATTTGAAAGGGTTTTCACTTAAACTTCTAATGAAATGATAAATCACTTCTAAAGTTACACTTAAAGTAATAATTACAAAGACAAATGAGCTAGTTAGCTTTAGTGATTCATATTATATGTATAGTTTACAAATATTTAATAAAACACACATAAATAGCTTAATAAAGAATTAAATAAAAAAAGAATGTATACTTTTTTATCAATTTTATTTTGATCTATTTACAAGTGAAGAGATAAAGGTCTCTTTTTTTATACTTCTTGCAGATTATACAGATTGATCTTTTGTACAGATATAGTTTCTATGTATTTATGTTTAATTATATGAAATATTCATTTATTTTGTCTCTATGATTACTTTGATCAGTTTGAAGTGATGTAATTTTGGATAGCATTAAAGTTTGTATAATCATATTCCAGTCTATCTCCTTAGACTTCTAACTTGTAAACCATTTCTGAGTTTGTTTCAAGGTTCTGCATTTACTTGTTTATTTAGTTTTGAGAATAATCTTTCCTACTATTCTAAAGGGAAGGTTTATAAATAACAGATCCTACTTAAGTATTATCATATTACTAGTCAAGTTCAACTCCTAGATTCTAATTATATTCTTGAGCTTATTTACTAGTATAGTTGTTATTAGTTTATCTACTAGTTCATTTTTTTGATTTTTTGAGTAGCCTTTTATTTTTGTTTATCTAACCTTAATTATCTATATTACTATAATTTCAAGTATTATACTGTATTAACCAGACTTTTGTTTAAACTTTCTGTTTTCTAAATTCTGGTTCTATTTATTTTGACTATCTTCTTTATTAAATTAATAGAATATTAATTATCTATAATAATATTTATCTTTTTGTCTATACCTACTGTACTAATAGCTATTAATATTGTTGTTAATTCTACTCTAATAAAGAATAGAATTTCTTGGATTTTTACTTAAAAAGTAAAAATTTCAGTTTCTTATTCTATTTGAATTATCCATCTAATCTCTATTTTACTATTGATATATTACTTTATAAATAAACCATTTGTAAATATTTACAAGTTATTATAAAAGATGATTTTTTGTGTGATTTGCTGTAATTTCAAAATTATTCTTGTAGAACCTTCAATCTTTTTTGGATTAAGACCTTCATAATTGATAAAGAGTCCAAAGATATTGTTGTTAAAGTTGTATTAAATAGTTGTTTATTAATATTTCTAAGTATAAGATTTACATCTTGAAAAAAAAATGAAGTCTGTCAATTGGAGATTGCCTTGTACTGGTTTCTTGTAGTTTTGTAATATAACTTTTGCTATTCTTTCACACCTTAATATTCATGAATATGCCAAAAGTTGGATCATTATATATTGCTATTGATCATTGTACTGACTTCTCAACTCTGAATTGTTGAAGAATCAATCTTTGCACTTAAAAACTGTTAATATTTAATTGTTCTTGATTATATAGTTGATTAAGATAGACTGATTATCAAGAATTTTTTTTGCCTTGTCATAATTGTTACTATATCTTTTTTATTGTTAGCTATCTGATTATTGACTATTAAATAAGGGTACATTGGTATATTGAAATAAAAATTATTTATATTAGGGCTACCATCTCTATAATCCCTAAGAGGTATCAATTCTCTTTTATTTTTAACCTGAATATTGCTTAAGTCAGTTGAAGGTTCTTTTAACTCTTTATATTATAAAGGATTCTGTTCTATTTGTCTAATCTGATCCTTATCTACTGTCAAGAAAGAAATCTTATCCTATTTTTATTAAGCAGCTGATCTAAGAATAGAATTTTTTTATATCTGAGAGAGTATCTATATTTATTGTATTAATTCTTTGGAACTATTTCTCTAATTGTTCTCTTCTTATTCTTAATTGTTTTTTAAACCATGTATGCTTTACTAGGGCTAAAGTAATTCCCTAAAGCTTCAGCATATTTAGGATTTTATTTCTCAAGTTTTTTCTTTTCTTAATCTAGAAATATAACCTATCTATTAGAATCAATATATTGAATCAGTATTTATTCTAAAGATATTGAAGTCTAATTTGTGTAGTTGCCCTATCCAAGTTGTGATTACTTAATTTGTAGAATAAATTCTCGTATGTATAAGGATTTGTCTATACTATAAATTGAAGAGCTTGTATCCAAAGTTAAAGTAGACAATACAGTTTATAGTTATTAAGACTAATCACACTTTGTATTTAAAGACCTTGTTTATTTTGCTATTAATCTTATTATACTCCTTTTTTGATAGGACTATATTATTTAAAAGATATTTGATTGCCGAGAAAAGTGTAAGATTGATTATATATTTTGTCTATTTGTCTATGATTTTTTTTCATACCAGGATTCTGATAATTATTTTTACTTTTTTTTTAATAATATTTATTTGATAAACTTTTTTTTCATCTTTTGATATCCATACTTTCAAAATTCTTGTTGTTTTATTCTACTATAATAGTGCAATCTATATTATATTCAATATAACACCTGTTTATTAGTATTCTTTACTTGCATTGATACAGATTAGTAATAATTTCTTGTTATTGACTTGTATGTTATTTACAGTATCTTTAGAAACTTTGTTGCTTTATTTCAAATGGCTTACATATTGGCCTGACTGCTTGCAAACCATTAGTATTATCTATATATGCATTTGCTATAAAGTTTATCTTTATTACCTTTATACTAGTCATTTTCTTTGAATTTGATAATATAAGATTCAGTATCACATTTGTTCCTATCATATATCCTATATATTTGTTCTCAATCTCTTACAATAAAGAATTGTAAAAGATTTTTCAAAGTGTAAAGGAAATAGTATCTTTTTAATTGATTATATCATATATAGGATATTCTTTTATAAGTTTATATACTATGATTATTCTATTGTTTTTGTCAACTAGTATATTATTTAGAATTCTGATTATTCTTTCTAATATATAAATTTTTTGAGACTCAGATTATTATGTCTTTGTTAATGGAGTCATATACTTTACTAATATTTTGATAGTTCTGCTTAGTTATTAGTATGCAGTATTCTGTACCTTATATATATTTCTATTAGTCTTGCTATTAAAATGCTTATAAATACCTTCTTGATTATCTTTAGAATTATAATGGATCATGTTATATTAATATCTTATAATCTTCAATCCTTTGAAGTATCCTTTATAGTTAGAATCTTATTGAATATTACCTCTAATAGCTTCAATCCATTCTTTCCTAGGTTTTTCAATAGAATATATGATATCCTTAATGGATTTGGAGTACCAAACTTTTTTTTCTTTTTAATTATATTGTTTATCTCTTGCATTTCAATTTTAGTCAATGTTTTATTGACCCAGTCTTTTTAACTATCTTTCTTGAAATCATACTGTTAGTATCAGTATAGATACTCTTCTATGTTTAATGTTTATCTTAATCTTATTTATCCTTGAAAATGTTCCTTAATCTTGTATTTGATAACTTTTGGGTCTATTATTATTTTGACTTCATCCTTCTGTTTATATTTGATTAGTTTTTGAATATTGATAATTCTTGATTGCTAGTCTAGAATACTATTAATAATCTTATTTTACTATTTCTCTAAATACTTATATCTTTGTTCCACATGTTTTTGAATTATTCTTTCTTTTGCTCATTTTATTTTGATTCTTGTAATTATATTCTCTGCTTTTTAAATTTTTTTGATTCTTAATATCTATTTATGTAAGGCTTTTTTATTTTGTATTATATTCTTTTAAAAGAGTAATAATATTATTAAGAGTGGGGTCAATATGTTAATCTCATTTATTTTCTTCTCAATAAGTACTTTTTTTATTTCTATATTTGAGCCTGATTCTATGAGCCATGCTTGATATTTTCTATACATTTTATTCAACTTGAGTTGCTTCTATATAAGTTTCTTGTATTTTGACTGTAGATAGTTCTAATGTTCTTTTCATATCTTTTTTTCTTAAGTGTTGCCATTTCTGCTACTATTATTGCTTCTTTGAATTGCTACCATATTTCTCCTACTATTTTTAAGTAAACTTAAAATCTTTCTTATACTTTTATTTATTTTTCTTAAGAATTTTGTCCATTATTTGAGATTAGAGTTGATATAGTTAATCCTATTTTGCTTATTATTTTTTCTATTTATCAATTTGAACTATAAAATGTATAGTATGTTAAGCTAAAGCACTTCTATTTTATGATTACTTTTGATTACTGTTTATACTGCTATATAGTCTATACTAATAATATATGGGAGCAATAGATTCAATATTCAAATATAATCTAGCCTACTCCTATACTTAGACTTCAATTTATTGTACAGTAGGCACCAAAATTGATGTTTATTTTATAAAAAACTGAAAATTTATATATACATACAAAAATAATTTTTTTTTTTTATGTACAAAAAAATTTCATTGACCCATTCGTTAGTATTTGGTCACTCTCCATTTGCATTCAACACTGTGTTGATTCTTTGTGGTATTGAATCTACAACATTTCATAAAGTTGACATATTAAATTTTGACCACTCTTCTTTCAGAGCAGTTTTGAGCTCATCTATAGTATGTAGAAAATCTTCTCATTTTTGGATATTATTCTTCAATAGCTTCCAAATGTTTTCTATAGGGTTAAGGTCAAGTGATGAAGCTGGCCAAACTATCAATTTAATTTTTTCTCTCATGAACTAATTTGTGACACTCTTTGCTGTATGAATCGACATATTATCATGCTGAAACACTAAATGAGGACTCAATAATAGATGTACTGCATCAAAAAATGATATGAATTTATATTCTAAAACCTTTAGATAAGTTTCTGTCTTGATTTTTTCCTTTTTCCCTTTATATTAATCAAAAAATACTAATGGACTTTTTGTCTCCTCCACAAAATATTCCCAGATCATTAATAAATATCTACCACTTTTAAAAGTTGATGCCAAGTATTCAAGATTATATCTCTCACTATTGTGATGCCATACTCTGATTTAGTAGGACTGCTTTTCAATTTCTACATTAACTTCATCTGAAAAAATGGCGTGTCACCAATTATACACATCTTTAGTCTTGTTTTTTTTGCACCATTCTTTTCATGCAATTGTATCAGCCTCTGATATAAATGACTTTTTTACTGTTATACAAGAATAAATTCCTGTATTGTGCAATACTCTGGCAGCAGTTGTTAAGCTGCAATTAAACTTTAAACCATTGACAATATCTTTTAATGGCTTATGACGTTTCTTGAGAGTTTCTTGCACAAGTGCTTCTTTTTTTTCATTGGAGAGAATAGGTTTTCTTCTGGAACACTGAGGATTTTCTATTTTCTTAGTCTTCTAATATCTGGCAATAAATCTTTTTATTATTGAGGGGAACAGTTTATTTTTTTTGCAACTTGTTTGGTATTCATATTTTCAATATACACAAGAATTTTTCCTTTGTCTGCAACAGTTAGTTCAGTACAGAAGCATGCCATATTGAATCAATAATTTTTTTTCTTATGTTTAGTTGATGGTCAAAGGAGTAAACAAAAAAAAAAATAAAACTCTAAAAATATCAAAATGGGGGTAAACATGGTGCTTTTATTTACCCATGTGATTTTATAGCTAAATTGTATATCAATTTTGGTACCTACTATACATATAGCTTTTTTTAGATGGATAGATGTATCTATATATGTCTATAAAATTAAATATTGCTAGTTTGTTATTTTGTGTTATGGTTTACTTTCTTTAATCTTTCTTGCTCTGCAATCTAAATACTCATCTACTATTTTATTGAAATTTTCCATTATTATATAAACATATTTTTCCTCTTTGCCTACTGATCTTTATTTTGATCTATTTTTGTAGTTTTACTTTGTCTTATTTTTTTTAATTTATTTACCAAGTTATATAATATTATAATTCTATATTGAATTCTCTCTTTAAAGATCATATCTAATAATAGGCCACAATTATTGTATTCTTCTATATCAAAAACTTATATAAACTATTTCTTTTCTATTACTATAGCTACTCTTACTTTATATATCTATTGTATTAATTTATTGTTTATATTTAATATCTATTCAATAAACTCTTTCCCGTAAATCATTGACTACAAAATTTTGAAACAAAAGTTAATAAAAATTCCACCAAAAACCAAACAAAAAGAACCTAGAGAGAGTCCCTCCAGGACCCTCGACAACACAGAAGAATACTCCATTCTTGATGTAGTCCTTATTGATAATAAAACACCAAAAGTTTCTATCATTTACAAACAAAATAAAACCTCTCTTGTTTATGCAACAAAACCAGCAGCCTCTATTCAAGTTCCTCCTCTACAACATTGTCTCTCTTCATGGCTTATCCCCACATACAAACTTGATAACGACGATCTGAATCAACCACTAGCTATTATTCAAGTTCTCTTTGAACCAAAACATCCCTCCAAATTCTCCACTCCTGGTTTAAAAGTGACTGCCGAAATTCTTACAAACTTTGCAACACCTATTTTAAACCAATTTATGGAACACCAAACAAATTTCAATCTATTCAAAAATAATAGAGAAATTGTTGTCAGAAAAGTTGCCAAAGAAACCATGAATTACAAACTCTATTGTCCTTGGAATCAAATCTTTATTTCTACCGATGAATCCTCCAACACTTTTTCTCTCAAAAAAAGGGAAACACCTATACCTCCTCCCAACACTCCTGTTGCACAAGAAGATCATTCCATAGAAACAGACCAACCAAATAAGGAGATCTGCAGTACTCCTAATGTTGCTCAATGCACCCCTGAATCTGATCATCATCACACTGATTTCTTAGCAGGCAATAGTCCTAAAAATAGCTCATACGAAAACACTAATCAAGATCAATCCCTTATATCACCTAGCATTAATTCAAATATGGAAATTGATCAACAACAACACAATCCTAACTGACAATTCTGGGCAGATAAAACTGAATATTCTATTAATGAACATGATATTAGAACCTCAAATCTCCCTAATCACAATTAAACAATATCTGAGACAGTTGATTTAATTACTAGTACACCCAGAGATCTCAAAGCTTTAGTCGAATTATATATCAAAATCAAAAATCTTCCAACAATTCCACCACCAAACTCACTATCTGCGATCCTCACCAAATTGTCATATAGAGACAAATCATTCTTTTGCTCTTTTACTCAAATAAATGAGATTAAAGGAAATCATCAAAAGGAGTATGAAGCTATTGAAAAAGAGTTTCACAACAACTATTTAAATAAACACAATATTGGATATATTAATCGGACCACAAAGAAAAAAATTCAAATCATTCTCAATAGATCTATTCTGGTCACATTTCTCAGATCGACCAATCTTTCTCTTCTTCATCACTGGCAAGCAGCTGAATTACTGGAATTTGGCTTTAACTTCTTTATCGACCCTACCATGAAAAAAATTGACTACAAGGAAATCTTGACTCAATCTGAGGAACAAATCAAAAATAAACTTCTGACTCTCTTCACAGATCCCTTTAATATACCTTCAAGAATCAAAATAAAACTCTCCCATCCCTTGTCCTTAAGTAATCCTAGTCTTACAGGTGCCATAGCCAAAGCTCTTAGAAGTTTTTACAATTTTGATCTCCTTCCCAACAATTATTTCAAACAATGTTCCAATTTACCTAAAGATCCAAATAACCTTCCAAGTGAATTACAAGGGGAATTTCCTATCAGAGAAAGATCCAAACTCCAAAATCTAAAAGACCTGATTAAGCCACTCAAGGAATTATACTACGTACTCTCAAAACTTTCAGACTCATACTTTGATCTTCCTCCACCAAAATCTCTACTCCCAGACTCGTATCAACAACTTCCCAAGAATCTAGCAATCATTTTCCCCATCCCAAATGATCCAACACAAATCCGTTATGCAATTACCAACCTCAGACAGCATAACTTCGCAATTCAATTATTGCCAAATGACTACCTCATCCAAAAACTTCCACTTCCATTACCACACTGGCACAGTGAAAACACCGGTATCTCACTCCCCATCACAGATCAAGAACTAGTTAATATACTACTCCAACAACTTTCCCCATATTACTTTTATTCCCTTCCACTAAACTCAGAATGGATTGACCCATTACTCAAATAGCTCGACTGCCCCCCAATTCCTAATGACTTTTCAATTATTAAACAAACATTAGGCATCTCTAAAGAACTGCTTAATTGAAATAACCTGACTTTTAATGAATATATTAAAAAAATCAAATCATCATTCTATGGTTCAATTCCTAGAGAGTGGATTACCACCTATCCCCCAGAACTCTCAAGTATTAAAGTAATCACTGAAATTCTAAAGGAAAAGAATATTGAGATGGACTTTCCTATTAAAGACAATGAGAATTTTAACAAAAACTTAACAATTCTTAAAAACCTTTTCTATTTCTGTATCCTTTCTAATAAATTTATAGTAGAATCAAAGTTGCTCGATCCCGAAGCAGCTCTTCTTTCCAAGTTTTATCAATGATTGAATCCATATCTAATAATAGTCACTCTTTAGAAACCCACTCTTCATTACCCTCTTACAAACACCCTTCTACCAATTTATCATCTTCTCACAAATTAAGCTTTCAATATTCACTCATACATTTAATACTCAAGTCATCAAAAATAAAAAAAATCTTCTTACAATTTCTGTCCTAAATACCCAAGAATTGAATCAATTAGGAAAATTGCAATGTTTAATCTCATCAATAGACAATCCCAGGAATATTTATATTCTTACTGAAACAAAACATACCGTACAAAAACCTCTATCTCAAAAACTTTACAACTACACAATTATAACCAGTATACCTACTGACTCCTCTTGCAGTGAAACAGGCCTACTTATTCCTAAAAACCTATCATGTCATATTTTCAAAACATATGCTGAAAATGAATTTTGGTATGCAGCACACCTAAAGTTCAAACCCAAAATAGATGTTATTATCATAGTCCTATACTTGCCACACGACAATAACCTTAGAGATAAAGCTATATCTTCTCTCAACAATTTAATATCACTATACCCAGAAGCTGAATTTATAATTGGTGAGGACTTTAATATATATCCTATAAAAGCTCCATCTATAAATGCTCCAACAAACAACTAGAAAAGAAAAATCTATCGATATATAAAGAACATAATTGATATAGTAAAAGTGTTAGAAAAGGATCACCTTTATACTCACTATATAACAACAAGCACGTCAAGAATTGATCAGCTATGGATTACACCCAACTTAGCCAGCAAAATTCTAAGTTATAATGTCACAGAAAATAACTCCATACCAACAGACCATAAAATGATCAATGCTTACTTCCAATGGTTCAAATATAAACCACAATGCATTTTCTTTTCAACAAGAGCTTATCAATTTAACAAAGCCACAAAAGAACAGATAAAATCAATGTAAGAAGATATTGATCTATACCTTCTCAATGACTCATATCCCACTTGGAACTCACTCGAAATTGCTATAAAAAAAGCACTAAACTCAAACATTCCTATAAGAAAACAACAAACTCCATCAAAACCGTAACAAATATCTCCAGAAATAAACAAAGCCATCAAACAAATCAAGACAGTCCTGCAAAAATCAAAAACATCAGGAAGAAATTTAAAATCTCTTCAGCAACCAGCCAAAAGTTTCTATAACAAAATCTCAACACTACCACCCAGCCCCCGATCTTTTTCTAAAACATTCAAAATACTCCTAAAGGAAAAATAAATCCAAATGACTAAACATATCAGTGATCAAATTCAGAGAAACATTTCCGATAATTTCACAAGATTCTGATCTAAACCAAAGCAATACATCAGAATGGCCATGGGAGCTATTAAACCCTCCCTTGACTTATCGATCCTTCATGATGAAAATGAACCTCAAAATGACCCAGAGATTCTTAATGACATAATTATCAATCATTATCAGAATTATCTAACCCCAAAGAACTTCAAAATGGAGGAGGAATGGGTCTCTGAATACAATCCAAAACAAAACATACAAACGGACTTATACAACAATCTGATGGAGAAAATTACACTAGAAGAACTCATATCAACAATTGCAACATTTCATGGAAATAAGATCCCGGTTCCACAAAAATTCCTTATGAATTATGGAAACATATAAGTTCAAATATACAAAAAACAGTTATAAATCTCTTTAATAACATTTTGTCCAACAGTCATCCTCCTAAACACTGGAAAAGCTCTATTATTACACTTCTACCTAATAAGCTTATATGGTCTCATAGTTTAAATGACACATACCCCATCACTCTTATAGAAACAAGCAGAAAGATTTTCACAAAAATTTTAAACACTCGACTATCAAATATTATTCTGAACAACAATATTCTCTCATCATATAATTTTGCCGGTACAAAAAATCAAAGCACTTTGGAACCTATAGCTATCCTGAGATCCTTAATTAGTTCTTTATACAACTTTAACAAGAATTACTGGCTGGCATCATTTGATATCTTAAAAGTCTACAACTCAGTCAATTTAAAAAGTTTGGAACTAGCCCTCACCCAAATAAAGACTCCAACAAATTTTAACAACCTAATCTTAAACCTCCTAAAAAAATGCTCGATCCAATTCATTGCACATTATAGTCTGACTCACCAAATAGTGGTATCCCAAGGCTTAAATCAAGGTGAAACAATAGCCCCATTACTCTGGACAATATTTTATGATCTGATCATCTCTAGAATTCATAACACCCTACCACAGTCAGACAAAATTTTTGCATATATTGATAATGTAGCAATATTCTCTCAATCCTTAGGACTACTACAGGTGGCAACAAATATATTCACTTCATTTCTAAAAATGAACCACATAACATGTAACAAAACAAAAACTGACCTGATCACCAGCCACTCCATGAAAAG
>CAJVPT010001051.1:0-23714 GCA_910592055.1 Acaulospora colombiana
TTAAGGATAGTATTAAGACTTTATTAGCAAAGAAATAAAAAATTTCTTGCAAATATCTTTTTTGTGTGTGGGCAGAGAATCAGCGGAAAGAGTTTTAATAAAAATCTAAGATTTATTATAAATTATTACTATATATATATATATATTTTTTTTTTTAATTAGTCATACTGATTGAGCTTTATTGATTTGAATTTATTTGAGAAGTATAAATTAAAGTACAAAAGACCTGACTTATATCTATTTACCCATACTATCCCTTTGTATTCAATCCAACCTAATTTTATCCATTTTAATAAGTACTATCTTTATCAGCTGCTCTGTTATGCCTGGATACCTAGTGTTCTGAAAAAGTCACTAGAAACTATTATTTTTATTTCAGAAGGTATTTGTTTGTTGTATATTTCTTAGAATGTAATTGGTTCTTGTATTGAGGGTATATTTGAATCTTATATATTGTACTTGCTATATTTAATTTCTTTAGAGATTAGATTACTTGATATTCCAGTCTCTATATGGTCAAATATCAAGCCTTGGTGACCAATAGTAAGTTTTGTGATAACTTGAGTCTTCCAGTAATTATTTTTAACTACTCTTTAAAGATGGCTTATAGGGGTTTTTCTTAATCAAATGAGACCTTAAGCTTCTCCCAAACACATCTATCTCTATGGTTCCTGTAACGAATCCGCACCTGCCCCCATCAATTCTGTGTAAGTATACATGACTCTGTGTGACTATTGATCCGAAGTCCGCCCTGTCTACTATTTTTGGACACTCCGTATAACATCATCTGAGATCATCTTTAGCGATCCCAGGCTGAATGCCTTTCATTATAGTCAATTTGGCTTGTTTTCCCAGAATAAAAATTAGTCCTGTAAACAGTAGTAGCGTGAACCAATAGATTTCTTTTATTATTATTATTTTTCTTCTTGTTTTTTTTTTTTAAGTTATATTATAGCCCCATAAGTCTGGACATCCGTTATGTCAAGATTTATGTATTTTTAATTATTGTATTTATAGATTTATTTATATTATTTTAACTAAAAAGTACTTTAGGCCAGATTTTTATATAGAGAGGAAAAGCCTCTCCTGAAATAAAATAACTTTGTTGCTTGTTGATCAAATAACAATTGTTCACTGACTTATTGAAATAAAGTCTTTTACAGTTCCTATTATGAGTACTTTGCTTCTTCACAATTTCATATCAAATAAGCTCTGTCCCTTTGTTAACTTTCGTGACTGATACAGATGGCCAAAGTTTTTCAATATCTTTCATGAGTAAAAATGTGTTCCTAAAGAGAGAGGTAAAGACCAAAGTCAAATGTTCCTCATTAGGAAATATTAAAATTTTTAAATTAGCAACTATAAAAAAACTATCTACAATTGTTCTTCATTATCTAAATTATTGATTTATAGTATTTCCTGACTTTTGTTCCTATTAAAGTGAAGAGCTATAAATTTTGTTCCTCAAAAAGGAACATAAGTAATTTATAAAATTTTATATACTAAATATTTTGTGTTTTATCATTATCCATGAGTATAGTAATTTGAGAAGAAGTAGATTTCTCATTAGACTAGTAGGATTTTGAGGTGATCATTATTATTTCTAATGTTCTTTCGATAGTTTCACATATTCCAGGTGATATGGACATTATAGTTTTTTTTATCTTAATACTAAAATTGATTAAGACCTATGTAACCTATTTTATTACATTATAATTAGACAGTGATATTTGATAGGTTGGGTGTATACAGAAATATATGTGGTTGATAAGCATATATTCTATACAATATAATCTATATATTGTGATTTCTATTCTTAAGTGGGATTGAACTGATAACTTATGGATGGTAACCCAAGAGTGCATCTACTGTACTATTGATCCAGGTCTATTGCTATATATATAAATAAATATAGAATATTTTTCTAATTATATTATTGATTTTTTTTTAAATAAATTTATATAATCACAATAAAGATTACAAGATATTATAATCATTCTTAGTATTATTATTATTTATTTTTGATTATTAAATAGATTTTTCTTAACTTTATTAACTAAGTAAAAATTTGAAACAGTTTTTGTAGCAAAGTTGAAATATTTCTTGAAAGAAATTAGATATATTTTATAAAAATATTTTTTGTTCAATTATTTTTGATCCAAACTATACTTGTTTATAATATTTAGATAAATACAATATAAAATCTAGTTTTAAAAGGTATTCTTTTTTTCAAAAGAATAAATTTCGTTTTGTTGTAAATTTATATATATATAAAGTTCAAATTCATTCATATTTTTTAAACAAGATATTTTTAAACTTGTAAGACAAGTAAAAAACTTTATATAATATAAATATGTCTCAGATTTTATTTATTGCATAATCACATAGTTCTATGTGAAATCAAAAAATTTTTTTATTCAAAAAAGAAATTTTTATAAAATAAAGAGGAATAGAAAAGAATTTTTTAATGACGCAAGAATTATTTAAAAGTGTTATGTGAAGATATAAAATAATTAATATTTTAACTTGCAAATAAAACTTCAGAAAATTTACAATAATGAACTGTAGGCAATAATCTTATTGATTAAAGAATAATTCAAGCCAGAAAAGAAGCAAAATGTCATTTCCTAAGTTGTTTCTAGAAATGAATAGAAGTTAATATGTAAAAATTCATAATTTGTAAATATCTTATCTTATATACTGTATACTATGCAATAAGCTAAATAAATACAGATATTTCTGCACACCGTAGAAGAGAATAAAAATGAGGCATACAGACTGGGCGTTCATCGTTAATGGTCCGACATATTGCATACATACATTTCGTGAAATATCAGTTGTTAGGCTGATGACTAAATCGGGTGTACTGACAGAAGAAACAATTGTCAAATCAGTCGCGTCATGTGGTTCTATGGTGAGTTATAAAGCAAATCACATGATCATAAACTTAACCAAATGCCTTCATGCCTTCGTAAAAGAAATACGCATCAAATCACCATCATCTGCATTATGCAGATCATTTATTGAAAAATTTTTTCATAAAAAAAAATTTTGACGATTGGTCAGAAAAAAAAATTCTCATTTTTTTTGAGAATCAAACCATTATAATCGCATATCTGTTGGTTTTTTCGAATAGTCCAATGTTTACTTTCACACAGAATAACTTGGAAAAATCCGGTGAGCAAGTGTCCATTATCGACGAGGAAAACAATCTTCAAAACCACAGTGATCAATTCATCCTTCAAATAAGGTTAGTTATCATGTGAAAAAAGCATTTGTTTTTTTTCTCTTAGTATTTGATCTTTTTTTTTACTACTTATTTCTTCTGCTTGAACCATTGGTATCTCAACTTTGAAGAGCGATTAAATCATATAGAATATTTTCTAATAATTAGTCAGCAACAAAACAATTGGGATCATCAGCGTCTAGAATCAGAGATGCAAGAATTAACGGAGAAACGATTGGTGAATCATGACGAGATAATTGCGTATATATCTAAATATGATAAATTAATCGAAGTCAAGGAGGAAGGGGCCGAAATAAGGGAGTTCATGGAGTCATTGTCCGAGGAAGAACGGTAAAGATTTACTTGCGTCTTAATCACTGATTTGTTGGAAAGCCTATCGCGGGTACGATCGACGTAAATTTGAATTGTTCATTTCTCTTTCCCTCTTTTTTAGAAAAGAGTTATACCCGACAGTTGACGAATTCTTACGGAGATTGCAAAATGGAACGAGCGTAGAAGATCAAGGGGAAATCAAAATGGAGGATCAAGATGAAAAGAGTGAAGGTGATCTAACAGATGTGGAAATGGAGGGAACATTCATAAAAGGGGAGGATGAATATATAAATTCATTTTCGAAAAGAACAGAGAAGGAAAATGGATTTATAAAGGATGAAGATGATGTGGAATCGATAGAGAGCATCAAGATTCGGGTACGAAGTTATCATCACCATTGACCGTTCGACCTTTAATTTATTCTCACGTATCTCCATGTCGATTAGCCCAGAGAACATCGACCAGGTTTTGAAGGCCGGCCTTTACCAAAACTGGTGCGAATATTCGAAAGCGGTTCAACCGACAGACTTCCCAGAAAGTTTCGGTGCAAATTAGGGAGACGACAGGTCAATCCCCGGGTGAATAGTAAGATCAAGAAATACGTTGCATCATACGGTTTTCAGCCGTCACCTATGCTCGATGGATGAATTATAATTATCATATTCTTAGCTTGAGAGCGCAAAAATGATCGATGCAAATTGATGTACATGCTTTTGTATAGGTTGTGATCTGGCCGACTTATCCTACGTCAACGTGTTGTTCATTTGGGAGGATCGCGTAATTGCAAAATAAAAAAATTTTTCTTAAAATATTCTCTTCAATCGCAAAGATTTTAATTCGATGATCATCAACCAAGTGATTTTTATGTTTATGGTCAAGGAGTAAATTATTTTCAAGTAAATTGACAAAGTGGCTACTACTATATTTGCTATATATATTACCAAGGTTATGAAAACTGCAAGTAATGAATCAAATGTCTGAAATTTCACAAAAAGCGTTGCATGCAATTGCCTTTCTAATTCCTTGATATTCTCCGACTTCATCTTTTCCAATTCCTCGATCTGTCTAATTAAGTTGTCACGCTATTTTTGGTGTGACGTTTTCGACGACGTTTAAATTTCGATTTCCTTTCTTTATCGTCACTGACGTTTTTTTCTGTGAGAGAAGTTTCTGTGGGGTGACCGCGTTTTTTGGCCGATTGGAATGAGGATAGTGAGGGGGGTCGGCGGCGGTGATTTCGGAAGCGACAACTTCGGATGCCCGGAGGAGAAAATACTTTCGAAGATGAGATGGAATCTGTAATTTGGAAGTGTCAAAAGGTCAAAGTTCTCGACGTTAACGTAAAAAATGCGAAGATCAAGGATATCTCCAAGGTTAGGCGGTGACACGGTTACGGCATCAAAAAAATTGTCATTAATACTCAAAAGTTTTGATTGGGGATCAACGAATAAATCGTGACTCTTTCGTTGAACGTTTGGATGGAAATGGCAAAGGTTTGTTGTGGAAAATGATTCTCGGCCGTCTGAGACAATTGATGCAGGCAGGTTCCCGAGATAAATAACATCCCAATGAATTCTCGACATTCGAAAAATACCGTCATCATTGGAGAAAAGTTGTCTATCATCGAAAATTTTTTTTGCAATTTTGAAGGCTTTAACGATGACTTACAGTATCTCCGGTGTCCACCACCAGTGTCTTGGTGAATGACGAACTATGGCATTCTGATATCTTATTGTTGTCATGGGCAGGTTCTTCGGGTAATTTACTTTGTATTATCTGATAGTCCCAAAATAACTTTGTCAGAGGTCATGGTTATACAAGAGTTGGACGTTCCATCGATAATTCAAAATGGGAAAGGAGGAAATGAAAAATTGTTATTTTCGCGACGACATTTACGGCGAATACCTTCGTATGGTTTAAATTGAAGCTCACCTTCCTGACAACTTTCGATTGAACTATTCATTAAAGTTACATATCAATGTCATTCAAAAGGTTTAATAAATATGATCTCGATCGAAATATCTTTGCAACAGAATCTTGCTACAGCGCAAACTGGAAAAATGAATAAACGTTGTTTGGTAATTTTGTTTCACAAAGTAAATGCGCATCTAGCTGAAAATTACTGCAAGCGATTTTATAGCGGTGGGGTCTTTCGTCAAATGTAAACCAAATGAGTGAGCGAATCGGGATCACTTTATTGTGTGAAGTATGAAATACTTGATCTCGAAAATTTTACATTCAAGAATAAATCTCTGACCAGAAAATCGCCGAACACAATACGCGTTATATTCGTCTAACGAATATATCTTTTTAATAACTCTTCTATCCTGAAAATCGGATCAAGAGTCTTAGTTGCAATCGAATCGCTTTTCTTGGATCGTTCGTAAAGATGAAATACACGAAATCACAGGAATTTATATTGATTTAAAAGATGAATTGATCTTATAATATCCTAGAAAAGTTGTCTCTTCATTTTTTCCTTACCCCCTTTTGAGGTTTTACTTGTCGATTTCCTATCTTCTGCTTGTCAAAGTATACAATGTGAAAATAAAACAATCTCGATGGAAAGATGCCACGTTCAAATCAATGGTCATCTCCTTCGTCCTGGTCTACCTCCGTTTTGGTATCTAAATCCATGTGGGCTTTTTGTTGTTTTGCAAATGTTAACTGTTCTTGCATCATCTGATACACATATTTTCCTATATGCGTCACATCGGCGATAGTGAAGGGATCGCTTTGGTCGTTGACCTAGAATTTTGAAGTGTGAAGGGTGTCATTTAATTTCGAAAATCTTTCGTAGGACAAAAAAAAAAAAAAAAAAAGAAAAGAAAACAACATCTCTATCCGAAGGCCACATTTCGTTAATCTTCAACATCAGTTGCGTCGGGCGCTCCAACAATTTGTTGAGAGCAGGTGTCAGCTCGTAACAATTTTCAAACAAAGCAAGTCGACAAAAAACATAAAGTCCCAAGCGTGCACGAGACATTGCAACAATCAGACGTCGCACGTCCCTAATGTGTCCGACGGATTTTGTTCGTACTAACGAAAGCAGGATGTCTAAATTGCGGACAAAAAGCTTGCATTAATGTATCGTCAATGATAGTCGACAAAAAAAAAGTTGATCAAGACATCCTAGTACTCACAGTCATTTTGTTGTCCTTGGAATTTATCAACAGTTGTTACTTTTGCCGGACGACCAAATAAGGGATTCCACGAACATCGTTGGCGCAAAACGTCCCGTATTAATGCTTTTTGACCATTGTACGTTGTAAGTATCGAAATCTTTTCGGAAGGGTACCTATTGTGTCAAGGTATCAATTTTTAACATACAGTATAATTCAAGAAAATCGCTTAGCTCTTTGTTAAATTTTTACCCCAGTAAGCGCATGTATTGATAAACCGCAACAACATATTCGGCTTCTCCAAGATTCTAAATGGGTGGGAAAGAATGGTAAATTCATCCGAAAAAGTTACAGCAGATTTTTCCATATTTACGAGATGCTTGCCTGGTAAAAGTAAGGCACGGGTTCTGTCTCACCCTTGCCCATGTAATCTTCGACATTTATTAATTGGTAATCATAAGTGAATCTGACAAAAAAATTTTTTTCCCTTTAGAAGAATCTCCCTGGTGTAAGGGTACAGAAAACAAAATCATATTTCTACAACATACCCTGCATTTGATTTCCTATACTCGCCATTCTCAATTACGACAGGTAGATCTCCTAAATTATTATACCGCCAATTGAACAATTTTGCGATTGACGGCCTTGCACGACCCTTGATGTTGAAAATAGGTGAATGAGTGGTGAAATATAGTCGCGAAAAAAACTTTTCTACTACTCACCTGAGCATCTAAATCAATGGTTGGAACTCCCAATCTAACAAATCTTGTGAACAAGCTTTGTTCCATGTTACCATACTGCTGAAATGCCATATTCTTGACAACTGGTGGTAACTGATTATGATCACCGATCATGATGACTCTCTTCAGTCGGCTTCTTCCGTCTTCGGTTTCTTGAAGCAGCAATGGTATAAATGTCTCGACTTCCAAAATTTGTGCTGCTTCTTCCATCAATACATTATCATATTTGAATCCCAGTGAAACCAGTTCGCGTCTCTAACCATACGTAACAAGAAGGGATGATTATTAAAGATTCGGTAAACCACACTCACACAGAGTGCATATTTTTTGCAACTCCATTTCCTCCAAACCTTAAGAGCAGCATGTGTACAAGTCATAGCAATTATTTTGGCCTCTTTGGTTAACAAGTAATTTGCTCGGTCGTAGCTCGTTCGCAATAGCTCGAACCCACGTATCTCTTCTAATTCAGTGAAAGTCTTTTCGATGTGCCGAAAGCACCCTTCAATGATCTCGAGTGTTTCAGCATAACTAGCGTCTTCCGAGAAGAGAGGTTGAGGAGCATCCGAGAAATAATTCGTGAAAGGGAATTCATTGCGAATTGTTTCGACTTCAACATTGCCGTTAGTTGATCCTTGACGACACTTATCAATGTAAGGTTCCCATCTTGACAGGACATGGTATAGGTAAAAGTAACCGGCGGTTTCACAGGTATACCCGTGTTCCCCACCAATTTCCAACGATCTAGCTAAGCGATCTACTTCTTCCAACAAGGTGAGTCGTCTCTCCTACAAGAACATTAGATATCTTTGTCATGGCCATCCCGCTACACCGAAGAAACAGCATGCATACGAATAATGTGTGCAATTACCAAAAACGAATTAACACGACCATATTTGCTAAAGCTCAATTCAGTGTTTAATTCCTCTTCGCCATGACCTAAACGAAGCAAGTGACGCTCGTCGACATCTTTACGTTCGCGTCAGACGCGAAATGTTAGAGCGAGATGTCGAAAAAAAAAAAAAAAAAAAAAAAAGAGGAAAATTACCAAGCGCCAAAATCTTTTCGAATAATTGGTTAAGTGCCTGGTTACTATGAGTGACCAACAATGTGTGTTGGTCAGGGAAATTATGATAAAGATTGGCAATAACTTGAACTGCCACGTCGGTTTTACCAGTACCCGGAGGACCGACTACCATGGTCAAA
Organism: Acaulospora colombiana; assembly: GCA_910592055.1. Taxonomy (NCBI): domain Eukaryota; kingdom Fungi; phylum Glomeromycota; class Glomeromycetes; order Diversisporales; family Acaulosporaceae; genus Acaulospora; species Acaulospora colombiana. The sequence continues at coordinate 8,625 of CAJVPT010001051.1, forward strand.
CCGGGATTTACTCCGGATTTAATGGCTTCCACTAAAATGCAAGATATCAATTCTCACGTTGCACACAAAATAGTAAATTCCGGATGAGATTTTATACGTCAAATAAAATTTTACCTTGCCTAGGTGTAAACCTAACAGAGTTTCTTCTTGGTATATTGAATGGATAAGGACCCATATTCGGCATGGTGTATGTTCGTACAGTGATCCTTTCGGAATTTTCGTCATTCTTTTCTTTCGAAGCCTCCGGAAATCGAAGAATATAGGGTGGTGGGATGGGTGCTTTATATTCTTTCTCTGGCAACACTTCCTATATTTAATATCGCTCATGAGTGTTATCAAATAATAATCTGTAGACTGAAATAGTCCAACTACCTTTCCGGGAAAACTGCTAACAAGATGATCGTAATCCAAAAAGGTATCCCGAAAATCTATCTCTTTAGGTAAATTTGGCATCATAGTGTAATGTGCGCTGTCGGGGAAACCATAACCTAGGAAAACGTTGTGTAGCCATTCGGGAACCACCAATTCACTCTGCATCAAATCTCTAATAGTTTCTAGCACAGCCTTAAAATTATTTTCCTTGATAGTAAAAAAAAAGAAAAAAAAAAAAAAAATCCAATAACAACGATAATCAAAAAGTAAGCAATTAATAGACACTAAAAATGCGTCGACAGCACAGGTGCTTGCCTTTGGCTTCCTCCTCATCAAAACGTTAAAAGTCTCGTATACATCTTCGTCTTTCACGCGAGAATACCTATCCATATCCATCTACGTCATGAAATGGTTAATATTTATATTTATCTAAATAACATCCACGTGTATTCACAATAAACTAACATTACTTTGAATTGGTTTGTGTCCAATAGTACACGGAGAGTCCTTGTATTTCCAGAAATCTTGGGCCTACGATCATCCACCCGTGGTTTGCCTATCTCGTCAATGGGTTTTCCTTAAAAAAAAAAAAAAAACATATATATTTATTTAAAAAATCAATGTTATATCGAGCAGAAAATTTTTTTCTTACCATCATCACCAATGATATCGCTCACTTCAACCCCTCTGACATATTTTAAGCCAAAATGTGGTCTAATGTTAATGGATCCCCAGGCGCAAGTTAGACTACGTTGAAAAAAAAAGATCACCGTGATTCTAGAAGAACATGGAATGGATACTGACCTGAAAGGCATATCATCTTTGTACTTATCAGCTGTACTGTCGTGGGCTTGAATCGTTAGCAGAAACAATACATCATGTTGTCTCAAAGAATCCCATTCGTTCCGAATAGAATCCGTATATCGACCAAGATCGTAAGTCACCTATATATTAAATATCAGTTTACTATCAGGTCCTAATCAAAGGCACTACCGTGTTGACGAAATACCCTCTTACGTCTGCCTTAACTTGTGATGGTTTGTTTTCACCAAGATTCGGTTTAGAAATTTCCACGATGCTATTATTCACAATCAATTAGGGGTGAACAGCGTAAACAAGAAGCCACATCGGGACAAAAAAAAAGTAACTTGCTTAAATCGCTCCACTTCCACAGCCACACGTGCCCACCCTGTAAATTCCGTTTTACCAGAAGGGTAGGTTATTCTCGGAGCCAAACGCTTGACCACGTCTTCAATGTCTTGACGAATTTCATAGGTGCTTTCGAGACGAAATAAGTTAAAATTTCTCAATAAATAATCGTGAATGGTGAGAAATTGTAAGTTAAGCTTTGGAAGCGCCAGCGGTGCATCACCAGAGTAAAATTGAGTTGTCACGACTGCTTCATCAAATAGTGTATTCTAACGGTATGATAACGAATTTGTGTAGGTCGTTATTCGTATTTGTGAATAACATAATAACAATAACACAAAGATACAAACCTCATCAGGATATAAAGGAAGAGAGTTAATTGCATCAATCTGACTCACTCTCTTCTCGAATTTTCCGATCAGGACCTCTAGCAAGAATTCCTTGTCATATACACCATCATCACCCAACCTGTTGTACCTTATATTTAGGAGTTCGCATAGGCGTATGATTTCTTTAATATCGAGAGGGCCAAAATGACTTATTAAATCTTCACGGTTTTCGATGGAAGATAGGTTCGACAGAGCCAACAACTGCAGGGAATCTTTGAAATGTTGAAACGCGATGCGCTAAATTGAATCGATCAAAGGTTATTCGGGTAATCCCATGACTTAGTAGTGATAAGACACGGATGAAAAAGTATTCTCAGTTACCTGCAACGCTGTCAACTTCTTACAGTGTAGCTCCGTCATCTCATCATCCGTTAATGCTAGCCCAGTGTGATCGTGAATTTCAAATCCAACATAAAACTTCAATATATCCAACAACTTTTTGAATAGCTCGCTAAGAGTATCGAGTGTACAAGTTGACGATAAGTAATCTATATGAAGCACGTGATGTTGAGAAAATAGCGATCATCACAAACCTTCCTTCTTTACGCCTAACGAACGGTGATAATTTACATAAGACTAATATTTGGTGGTCTTCGAGAAGTGTATTAAAATATCTCCGCGTCGGAAGTTGGGCTTCAAGATCAATTAAGAATTCTAGGAAACGTTCACAATACGCGACTTTATCCTGATCCACTAATGCCGAGAAATAGATTAAAATCGCTCGTACGCTTGAACCATACCGAACAATTAATTAAAATTTTTATAAAACATAAATTACCGTCCTCAGCTTCCGGTATCGAATACAAGACCTCCACAAATCCTTTCATGTAATTGCTGATCCAAGTTCTTTGAAATCGCAGCCGTTCTTTCTGCATATCATCTTTAAATAAATTGTAGATATTATTATTATTCATTAACCACACATTACAAATTCTTAATAACAAGTCAAATAAAATATTAACATTTACCAACCAAGAACTATTGAATACCTGCATTTTTATATTTTTTCTCAAAAGCTTTCCATTGCTTTTTAAGATTTTTGTTTGACGCGAACTCTTGTTCCCGCAATGACGCCAGCCCGAAACAATGCCACGTTACAAGCGAAACCAAACTATTGAAACATAACAGATAGTTAAAAGTTAATCAGAAAAGCAATATCGTGAATTAAAAAAGAAAAAAAAGAAAAGAAAAGAAAAGAAATACAAAATCTTACATGATGCATTCCGTCCTTAACAGAGGGTTTTCCAGGCTTTGAAAGGCGTGAATCAAGAAAACAAGAATGAATCTTCTAACTTGTAGTGTCAGAGTATCCGAAACACTGAGACGGAGAACACGCATAAAAAACTTTGGAAACTGATCAGGCAAATTCACAAAGCTATCTGCTCGAAATTGGAATCGAATTTTGTTCATTATTCTCCCAAATCTCAAAGTGTATCAAACTAGGCATCGTGAATAAAATACCCCATGCAGCCACTCGTTCTCTGAACTTTTCGTTAACCATTAGCACTATAGATAATACATGCTCCAGAGAATCGTTTTCTCCGTCAAAATTCGGCCAAAGATACTAAAAATTCGAGAAAAATCCCATAATTTGCGACTGACGGGAAGATATTATTGAGTGCGTAAAACAAAGCCGTACCTTTTCTAAATATTGACTAAACTCGAGCAACATCAGTTTTTTAGTTTCAAACCGATTTTGTTCTAATTCCTGACGATAAATCCTCTCAACAATTTTCGGATCCCATTCCCTAGAAGCAGAATCTTTTGTCTGCCAATATTGCCGGGCTGTTGCAGAAATCGAATCCCCTTGTATTTCAAGAAGCGTAGGATGGTACACTCCGGTCCTTGTACTCTCGGTCGGCGGCGCGTGGGGAGGCAATGTCGTTTGACGAGCTTCGGACATCTCTTTCTTATTGTAAATTAGAGTGAAACTAGATTTCGTTTAACAGAAAGGATCCCAAATACGTGACGTCTGAAATCAACATATGACGATCCACACCATGATGCCGCGTGCAGATCTTGATAATTACATTGTAAAAGCTTTTTTTGGAGATCATAAATTCTATCATTTCGAAAGGAAATGGGTCGAAAGCAGAAGACAACAAGTCAGATTCTCACGTCAAATCCGATTCCAACTGAATCACAAAAAATTTCTCGAGTTTTAGGTGGTCGTGGAAAAAATCTCCATGAAGTACAATTTCCTGACGGGACCATTACACTGTGTTCCTTACCTCCAAAATTTCGTAATCTTGTGTGGGTTAAGCGCGGTACCTAATTTATTCCTTTCTTTTCACTTAAAAGAGGGTCATTGTTTTTTTTTTACTGGATCATTTCATTTTGACTTGACATTTGTGTTAGGAAGTTATGTAATTATATCGCCCTCAGAGTCTGAAAATTCTAGTAAGATAGGCGGTGACATCGTGCATGTTTTATTCCCAGAACACATAAAATACTTAAAGTCCGAAGGAATATGGTTAGTAAAATCACTCATCGTCTATGAAGATTTTCGTGATGACACTATATTGTTATAACGCGATTGAATTCAACAAAGGCCCATTGAATTTGAGAACCCAAAGCAAATCAATGATAATAATACCCCCAGGTAATTTAAGATTCCTACTGTATATTGTTCAATGGAAAAACTTACATTGGTCTCTTTGTTTAAAATAAAGATCAAATAATGAAGATGGCTCTGGCGAACTCTTTGAGAACACCAATCGAGTAACGATTATAGAAGACGAAGATAATATATCATCATCTGAACTTGAAAATTAAAGTTCCGCACCAATAACAAGATATTATTTATTTGGGCTTTGCAAATTTACGGTGTTCAAACATACAAAAAATTGTATGAAAAATATTGAATTCAACACTTTCCCACTGCGCTTTTTAATACGACCTTAATAATGATTAACTAATGTTGATTTGCTGGAAGGGCTTGTCGACGTAGATTTAGAATGATTAGACATTTTATCGGTCAACAATGGTTACTTTAAACACCAAGCCAACCTTAAAGCCACAGATTTTTGCAAAACGCGAGGCTTCTCCGCTGTAAAATTTATCATCTCGAATTTGACAGCCGTTTTTCTTTTTTCAGACTAACAATGAATAATACATTTGGCATGATTTAATGGTGGCGAGCAAATGGCTGTCGCGAAATTCGCGAAATTAATTTTTCCTTTTATCATGGATTTGCCGTGGATTTGTCAACCGCATTTTTTTTAAATGGCAAATACTTTTAACCTCGCTGTGCTTCGCCTCATCCAATATTTGGAAAGTACAAAGAAAGATACATTTCTTATTGTTTGTACGTCTAAATAGTAGTGTTTTTCACTATCTAAAAATTTGTGGCTACATGAAATTCATAATAAAGAAATTGTTTGATTTGGGGCTTGTAGCATCAATATTTATGCACGGATGGCGAAAAATCTAACATTAACGTGGCGTAGTGGCTTTGGAACAAAAAATCGATTTCACACTTCAAAAAACAATTTTGTTAATTATATGCAAGCTATACATCGAAACATCTATATAAACCACCGAGGTTTCATCCTCAAGATTCCTCACCTCACTGCAAACTTCAATAAAACAAAAAAAAAAAATGAAATTTACCGCACTCTGCGTCTTGGTTACCTTGTTTGTTGCTTCAGCGGTCGCTGGTATGTAAAGTGATTCTTGAATCGTTTGATTTTCTATAACTGAAAATTCGATCATATACGATTCTCTTTTTTTTTATAATGCTTAGAACCCTATTACTACTACAAGCGTGACGCAGAAGCGTCCCCTTACTACTACTACAAACGTGACGCAGAAGCGTCCCCTTACTACTACTACAAGCGTGACGCCACCCCATACTACTACTACAAGCGTGACGCCACCCCATACTACTACTACAAGCGTGACGCCGAAGCCACCCCATACTACTACTACAAGCGTGACGCCGAAGCCACTCCCTACTACTACTACAAGCGTGACGCCGAAGCCACCCCATACTACTACTACAAGCGTGAAGCTCAACCCTACTACTACTATTAATCGAGAATACCCAATACTATTTCTACAAACTGACGGGTTTTTGATAGATGTAAATAATTTTTAAACTTTTCTTTTTTTTTTTTCTTTGTATAAACTTTTCTTTTTCTCATTTTCTTAAAGTTGCTTTGTGAATAGTTTTTCTCTAGTGTATCTCTCCCCATATTCCCTTTTCTCCTGTCTTGTCCATTGTTCGTTCTCTCACTTTTTTTTTATATAGAATGATGCTTCTCTCCAAACGCTGTTAAACTATATCTCTCTTATCAATTCCTTTTTTACTGTATATACAAAAGTTGGATATTTAGATGTGTCTTTTCTTTTTTCTTTTTTTTTCTGTGGAGCTTTTCGACTTTTTTTTTTGGCTGGCTACACTTATAATAAAGTTTTGTTACTTGGGCTAGTTTTTTTGTAGGATCTAAAATTAGACGCCTTGTGATATGTGAAAAATTTTCTAGCAATGTTAAGTTCTGTAAGGATAAAAATACCTAAGCCAACCCGAATTAGTTCTGCTTGTGTTCCGTGCAAACAAAACGAACAATTGATCCAACGCGAAAATTTGTCCTCATGCAACCATCGCGTTATTTCTTACTTCTAACCAATGAATGCGAAACGTGAATTTCATGTCATTTGGGTACCGGTAATTCTTTTTGAAGGCGGGCAGGAGTTTTCGGACCCCAAATAAATGCATAAATTGATATACGGGTATACAAAAACAGATTTGATCCCTATGTGCATATACATTAAAAAAAAACGATGTGCATACGTATTATAAATGTCGTAAAGTATGCATGTAAATTGAATCATGTGGTAATTTTCGCGTAGCGAAATTTGGCTCAATGTTTCGCGAAACTAAATATATGCAGTATAATATAATTTAATATTTTTGTAAGTTTTTATTTGAAATTGATTTTTTTTTATTAATAAAAAAACATTATAAATTAATATTTTTAAGAAATACAGTATAATCAAATATAAAGTAGAACTTGCATGGAAAGAAATACTGTAGCTAGACCCAAAACTATAAATACAATAGCTATTCCTATACTTTAAGTTTTATTTTAGATTATTGTTAAATTATATCCCTATTGAAATACAAAATCAGGTATTTTTTCTATTCTGGTAAATAATATTATCTATTTTTTCTATCTATTATAGTTTGTTGATTTTTTTCTTATATAGTATTACTAAATTGAGTATGTTGATAAATATTAAAAATAATATTGAAAGAAATTTTGATTTTGTATTTAAAAAATCAATCAATTTTTCAAGAATATAAATATATTAAATTATATTATCTTCAAAAAAATATCTTAATAATATAGTTGCTTTCAAAAGTTTGAGTTCACTTACTATCACTAGTCGAAAAATATTTATTTGACATAATATCACTCATGTAACATTTATTAAAAAAAATAAATAATTTGGTATATTAATGATATAAATAAATTCTCAATCAATTTCTATTATATAATTTTGTATAAATAAATTATTAATCAATTTTTACTATATTATTTAACATATTTACCATATAATTTACACTATTTTAGACCTGTGGATCAATAGCATAGTAGTAATGCTTCCAAGTTACAATCACAAGATCTATAATTCAATATTACTTAAGAATCAAAAATCAAAAATATTTTTCTAAGAAAGTTATATCCAATTATCTGAATTTTATATAAGAAATTTAAGTTAAGTTATATAAAGATGAAACTTCTGGTCTTCTATCAATTAAAAGCTAAGATTTATGATTATACTACCAGAATAATTATATAAAGAAAAGTTTTTGATCTAATCTCTTATAGATACTATAATAAAAAAACTTTTTGTTCTGATAGAATCCAAGCTTCTGTTTTTCTAGTTCTGAATATTCCAACTTGATACTTTATTTAAATAAAAATTAATTAAATAAAACTAATTTAATATTACAAATGATAATAAAGAAAGTATATATCTCTTCTAAAAATTGAATAAATAATATTTAGAAAATATTATAAGATGTAATTTTACTTGACAGGTATTTACAAAGATAAGACTAGTATAATAAAACATAAAAAATAGTATAAGTTCGTACTAACTAACCTAGATTTGCTATTGATAACTATATATTAACTAATCAGTTCCTAAGTAAATTTGCCTACTTTTATAGTATCAATAGGTCTATCTAATATAGACTATATTAGGTTATTATTAATTTACATATATATATTTATATAATATAGTTAATATAATATTGTTATTAAGCTTAAGTTTTAATAAAATTGTTTGTATTTAATACTAGTTGTAATTTATAAAAAAAATTTTATATTATTTTTACAATATATTTATTAAAAATTTTTTTAAAAAATTGTTAGACATTTATTAAAATTTCAATTTTGTTAAATTTATATATTTACTGAATTTTTAATTATATATTATATTTATAATTTAAAAAAATTATAATTAAATATAAAAAATTCTTTCTATTGATTCTTAATTTTTTCAAAAAAAAATTTTTTAATAATTTTTTGAGAAAAAAGAAACCAGTAAAAAAAGTAAGAAAAACTATCATTAAAATCAAACAACTTACAAAAAACAAGTTCAAGAATATTTTATAAAATATAAAAGAAAGTATTTACAAAATTACTAACTTCTACTGCATAAATTTTTTCTTTTAAAAAATAAAAAACAAAAAAGAAGAATTAAAGCATAATAAGTTCTTGAAAACTTAATATTAACTTTACAAAGCTTTTAACTAAACTTATGTAAATTGATATGTTTTTAAACATCAAAAGAAGCTTCATAAATAATAACTCAAATCAATAAATTAGTCTAAATTCAAATACTTATAAAACTCAAAGAGATATTCAAGTTTTATTAATTATATAATAAAAAGTACATATGTTATAATAATAGTATTTCAATAATATTATATCACATAAATATAGATATGTATACTTTTTATAACAAGTTCAAAAAATGTATTAAATAAATAATATTAATATACTTTCTGTATATTTATATAAATCAATTATTAATAACTCTATAATTTTATATATTTATTATTGACTAATTAATAATATTAATAATGTTATTACAATATATTTATAAAATAAATACTATCAATATATCATAACCAATTATAAAGTTTTTTTATATTACCAAAATAATATTTTTTTTTTTTTTAAAACCTGTGGTCAGACCAGTACTACGTGTTTATTAATCATTAAGAAAATCAATAAAAATATATAGGGCAATTGCATCATGGCTAAACTAAAAGACTCATATTGACACACTTGTCAATGGCTTTTAATTCTCAAAAGAGCTTCAGCCTCTAAATGTAATCTTGGAAACAATATTTTGCTCTGGACCAAGTTTTGGATAAAGACCCTTCTAACTTACTTATTATTGCCAGCAGGTTGTCACTGCTTATTATCCTCTAATGAACTAAATTTGAGAAATTACAAAAAAGAAAAGGAAAAAGAAACGAAAAGAAATATATCTAAAAATGTGCAAATATACTACATAAAAATAAAAGAAAAAAAAGAAAATTAAAATGCTTCATGTCCTTCAAAGAACCTTTGCAAAAACCTCTTCTCATTAGGAGTCAACCTTTCGAAGATATTCTTCTTCTTTCTAATTATCTGAGGAACTTATCCATCTGTGCTCTTGATTATTTTCTTGTGATCATTTGAGGTACTTATCACCTACTCAGATCCAGTGTTTTGCTCAATACTTCCGTTTTTTTTATCTTGATTTTGTATCTACCCATGTAGAAGAAATTGACTAATGGTAAATCCCATGTTCTTATATGGTTTTTCAGTCTTGTTGAGTAACTTCTGATATATTCCAGCAACTACACCTAGTTAAAAGAATTTTATTGATATTTATCTTAATTGTGATATTATTATACAATGTCTGGGGAAATACATTATCAATCTTAGAAAAGGACAATATTTTACATTCCTCTGCTTTTCAATCTTATAGCCTAACCAGAATAAGGAAATAACCTCATTCATGTACTTTGCCTGACTGGGATAATAAAAAGTTGAAAGTCTTAACTTAAACAAATAACCACCTTTTTACCACCTAGGAAATTTAGTGCCCATCCTAATGGCCTTATGATTTTTTTATTTCAATTAAACTTTATTTGGAGAAGTGGAGGAGTTCATATCCTTAATTTCTCTTTCAATTACCAATGACATTATTGGAATACATGAGGTGATCAATAGAAGCTTGTTTATATTCAGCTACTAACATATTTTATATCAACCAATCAGATACCAGGTGACATTGTGCTATCAGAAATTCAGTGTTAAACTGAAGTAGGTAAAATCACCTAAGAAAACTGTGAAAAACAGTAAGCACTTTAAGAGGGTATAAGACAATATGTAAGAAGGTGGAAAATAAGTTTTTTCCTGTCAACAGAACCTCTATATCTTATCGCTTCCAGCTCTATAAGGTGACACTCCACTTGTCAGTCCTTTTTCTTCCTGGAACCTTTTTGCCTTTAGTAGAGGAAATATGTACTTAAGTCTTTTTAGGTCACTAGAGGCTCAAGTTTTTATTCAAAGGAGTTTATAAACAAGTAAGGAAGGTTAGGAGAGATAAATGAAGACAAGCTTCAAGTTATTTTAATGAAAGTATAAAGACTTTATTAGTAAGGAAGTATAAAACTTTTTACAAACATCTTTTTTGTGTGTAGTCAAATATTAGCAAAAAGAGTTTATATTACTAAAATAATAATAAGAAATAAACAAATCTATAATATATATCTAAGAAAATATAACAATAATCGATAGCAAAACATATACTGTAAATATCAAATATAATTAACCTATTTTTCATATTATATAATTAATATATCTATAAAAAAATATTAACTTTATAGATTAATAAAAAGAAAAAAATATATATTATAGAGACCTTAATTCAATTATCAAATAAATAGGATTAATAAAAAAATTATAGGTAATACAAGTCCTCCTTAATATTATCTTAACTTAAAAAATTACTATAAATCCTATCCTAGATTCAATTAAATACTCTATTATTTTTTTTTTATTAGCTCTACTATTTGTGTCCATAGGAATCAATTTTTTTTTTTTTGAATCATCTCTTGTATGTCCTTCTTGAATCTTCTTTTTCTAAAGATTTTTACTTGGAAATATATGCTTAACTATTTGTAAAGATCTTTATTATACTTTCAATTGAAACTATTAGAAGTATTATTATAATTACTATCAATTCAGCTCTTATAAATAAGAGTTAATTGTTTACTTCTGTTTGAAACTTGCTTTTTTTTTCTTCTTTTTCTATCTAAATCCAAGTTGCTCCCATCTTTATTTCTTCTTTTCCATAATTAATAAATGATCCATCAAAATTGAAGATTGATTTTTCTTTAAATCCAAGATTATATTGAAATATATCTATTAGGTGATTTTAATATGCTTCTTTTCTAATATATTTCTTGATAATAAATTTTTTTCAGGTTTTGATATCTATATAATTTACTCTATTGTTTTGAATCTTAAAATGACTTTGATTATTGTAAATCACTTCTTTGATCCTTTTTTCAAGTGTTGATTTAAAGTTGATAATTTTTAAATCTCATGTTCTTCTAATAAACTTTCTTGTATTGAGGTATGATACTATATATATTTCTCCTATTTCTTTTTCTATGGTACAATCACTATTTAGTATTATGTTTTTTGAACATCTCAAGTATTTTTATATATTGGTTTCTTGATTATTATTAATACTACAACTGATAAAATACTCCACTATTATAATATTTTTCTTTTTTTTTTTGTCTTAATGTTCTTCAAGTTACTTTTTTTTTTTTAGAAAGGATAACGAAGCCCAGTTTATTGAAGTCGATAGGACGGCCCCTACATATGATATAGCCACTAATTACAGAGCAATTCTATAGTCAGATTTATATGCTAACCTATGCATCTTAGTCCACCCCACCATTATATCTATAAACCTGATTGTAACACCTTGTGTACCCCATGGCTTGTTGCCGGAAGAAGCCTTATTACCTCATTACCTACGTTTATATTACCCTTCCCTGACCCTCATATCTACAGGTCTGGGGTCTGTAATATAGGACCCCTTTCATATCTTGTCTCGCCGAATATTCTTTTTACAGTACTTATTACAGTATGCCTACAGAATACCCACGTGAAGTCTTAGATGTCATCTTGTCCCGCCGGAGCACTCTTTTTATATGACCTATTACAGCTTGCCCACGGAGTGACCACGTGAAGTCTTGGATGGATGTCGATTTTGGTAGAGACCCTCTTCTAGCTAACGTGTCTAGGCTCTGCTAGCTTCCTTGATTTTACAGCATGCAGATCTTCAACCTATCTGCAGGAGCTTGTAAGAACCTGTCTTTTTGACGAGGTGACTTCAGCACTAAAACCTGCTGAAGTATCTTGTGATCTTTGGATACTCCGTGATTGGAAGGGGTCTTGGCTAGAGATGGTTAGATCATCATCATGGGCGGATAGGATCTTCTTGTATCACTTAGGCTTAGGTAATACTGCCTCGCAGTGGTATTGAACTCGGAAACAGTATTTGGTGACCTGGGAGCATTACCACTACGCTATGGACCCACAGGTCTCTTCAAGTTACTTGATTTCCTTTGCTTCTTATTACTATCTATAATTTTTTTCACTTGACTTAATTAGAATCTATTTTCAAATATTTGGGTTCTCATTTCATATAGTTTTTTTTTCTGGATTTTATAAGTTGCTTTGGTTGTTTTCCTAAAAGATTTTTGACTATAATTTGAAACTATTATAATATAAGTCCTTTGCTTGTATCTTGTAAGAGCTAAAGTATTTACCAGTTTCTTATTTTTTTGATCTTTTGATCAATTAGCTGATTCATATACTTTTTTTTTTTTTTTGACAGGCTCATGCCTAACTTTATTGATTTCTAAATTACATACATATATTATACAGAGTGCAAATACATGAGTATATATTTGGGTTGATAAAGATAACAATAAGCTAAAGCTATTATTAAAACTATTTCGAGACCTATTACCTTTTCTTTTATTAAAGAAAAACCAATATCCTTAGAGCATGTTAGTATTATAAAATGAAAATAAGAAAAAAAAGAAAATTAAATTAACCAGTCATATATCTTCCTGAAGGGGTATCATTCTTGTTTTTTGATACATTTCTGTCTTGTTCTAATCCCACCTGTAAATATATCTAAAGGAAGTACCTTTTACTGAATCTTTATAGAGATAAGGTAAAGACTATCAAAGGAGACTTTATAATTTTAAGACTTATGGGGAGGAAATAACCAGGAAAACCCAGGTGGTATATTGATATCTACAGAATCAACTTGAGAGTATTCTAATATATTATTAATTAAACCTATTCCTATCTAAATATTGGTATATTTACCCATCTGTGCATCTTATTTCAGATTTAATTCCTTATAAAAAGAACAGCACCTAGTTCCACAATAGATATATCCTACTGGTGACCATTGATATTAATGATTGATAAGGATCTCCCAGATTATTTGACTGGCTCACATATTACTGCTGACATTTTTGAACTCAAGTTTCGATTGATGTAGTAGTATCAGTCTTTCAATCTTTCAGCTTGTGATTTTTTGAAGATAGGATGAAAACTTCCTGAGTTGCTTTATATATGAGCTTTATCATTAAATGTCCTTGATAGTTTCATGCTTTTTTTGATTTAGGCTTTCCTAGTAATATAGGTTGGGACCTACCTAATATACAATTAGGATATATGTGGCTTTGATCAATCAAGCTCTTGTGACCTTTACTGTAATCAGACAAACTCTTTCTTGTATTCAATGATGTATTGGTAGCATGTCTTGTATCTACTTGTATCAGACCATATAACTTATGAAAGACCCCAGGTTTTTATAGAACTGAAAAAATGCATTCAAACATATGAGGTAGTCAATAAGAACTTGTTTATCAATCTTGTTTAACATTTTTTATATCAGTCAATCAGAATTGATGAGATCTGTATTATTCAAAATTTCAGAATCAAATTAGAGTAGGCAAAATTCCCCAGAAAGCCATGAAAAAAATAACTCCAAGAGGTCACAACATCAGTCAAAGGGTAGAAGAGTGAATTATTTAACTGGTTCATAATCTCTGTTATCTTCACCATAGCTGAGAGATGAGAGGTATTTCATTATTGATACTTTTTTTTTTAAGAACTTTTTTGCCATTGGTAGTAAAGGTGAGAACTGAACTTTGCAGGTTACAAGAGTCCAGTTTGTCCAAAAAAGATTATAGACAAGAGAGAGATGAGTTGAGAAAGTTTTAATAGAACTCTTTGAGTTGGTTTAAGGAAAGTAGTAGAACTCTATTAATATAGAAGTATTAAAACTTCTTGTGAATATCTTTTTTGTATATAGTTAGAGGATCAATGAAAAGAGTTTGTTGATTTAGGTACATTAGTTAATTGTTTTTAAGTAATAATATAATTTTTTTATATTTTTCCAGTGCAAGATATTTTTCAATCCAATTGTTGCCCTTTTTCCATTTAAAGGTATCTTGTCATTTCCAATTATGAAATATTATTTCTATATCTTTAGTAATTTTGATTACTTGAAGTAGGAAATTATCTTTGTTTAGTAGATGACTTAAGGATTTGCAGGTTAATAAATTAAGTAGTTTCTAATTTTTTATCAGTACTTGTTTGAGTCTAAGAATTATTGTAATTCCTGTTGGTCCAGTATCATTTGGTTTATTGCAAAGTTCTATTACTTGACTTTCTTTTTATAACATCCAAATACTTTTCAAGTTATGGATCCTTGGATAGTGAATATAACAAGTTTACCTAAGTCACCCGATGAAAGCATGACTTTACACCTGAAAGTCAGATGACAACTGCTAAAATGGTCTTAGGAAACTATGGGTATTTTAATGAGACAAACATCTTTTATTAAGGCCGGAAAGATATTGTCAAATAGGATTTCAAGATAATCAAGGATTTAGACCTTCAGCCGTGAAACACTAATGATTTGCTAAAACACATGATATTTCAGATCACATGACCTGACCGCCAATCCCGAAGCTCCAAGGTGACGCGAGACCCGAATTACTAATAGCATATAGACAAACACCAATAGATTCATAGTAATAGTTGTGTTTGCTATTCAG
>CAJVPT010001052.1:0-23701 GCA_910592055.1 Acaulospora colombiana
AAGAAGAAACTTTAGGACACTTGTTCAAATGTTCAGCCACTAAAGAAATCAGAGAGGATATATGGAGAAAAGTAAAGAAAAAGATCAACTGATATATTAGTAAAGAAATCAAAAACAAAGAAGAAGTCCATCCTGCAATCAATAACTGGACAAGTAAATGTTTGAATGAGATTCAACAATCTGATAGAAGCCTTTTCAATACTATTTGTGGATATATAGAAGAGAACAAAACTACTTCCTTGAAGAATTATCACAAAGTTCAACTCAAGATTACCTCAACAATTACACAAAGTATAATCGGTAAGCTTTGTTATAAAATAAGAAAAAATTTCAAGAAGAACATATAGAATAGTCACTGCAAAAAAGTATAGAGTGGAAAAAGAAGCAGAATATTATTGAAAAGAATAAACGAATCAAAAGACATGGGCACCGATCCATCATACAGATTATACAAGAACAGGAAGAAGAACTCACACTCGCAGAAGATCTGGAACAAGAAGTCTCTGAAAGAAAGGAGGAAATAAGTGAATAGAAATCATCAAGGATTGGATTTGTTATGGAAAGAAATGGTTTGTTGTGAAGTGAAAGCAAATTCTTCTGCTTCATTTGTTAGTTTAGTTTCACAGATGCCTAGAATATCTATGTTGAGTTCTTGTATAAGTTTGTACATCCTTTGTTGATCCAGGCTAGTATTAATTCCTCTGATATTATGTGTTCCAATCAAAATAATATCCATTAATATAGAGTTATCTATGATATACTTGTTGTATAATGTATACTCCTTTTCAATTCTATTACTAGTTTTCTTTTAATTGTACTGATAAAGTCATCTGGTGATGTATTGTGTGTTGTATTGGAAGGGGTGATGTTAATGTCTATTGTTTCTTTTAGGAATGCACCTTTTTTCCAGGATGAGCTTGACTCTTCTTGTGAATAAGACTCACTCCTGGTATATATTGATTGGACTGGTGCTAATTTCAAGAGCGGTTATTCTATCACCTTCCTTTTACCCTGTTCTGACTGCCTGTTTTTCCTTCAATTATATTTATTCTATTATTTAGTTGTTTAAGATTGTTTAGAATCTGATGAAGGAAATCTTGATCACTTTCACTTTTGGGATAGAAACTTTCAGATCTATCATTCCAATGTCTTCTATAACAGGGTTTTATTGGCTCCTTATTACTACTAGTGGCAAAATGTTGAGGAGTTTCTATTGTTCTAGTAATATGTTTGTTGCCTTGAAAATTACATCCTTTTTTTTTTTCCCTCCTTTCTAGATCTATTCTTTTTTAGAATCTCTTTCTAATTCTACTTCATCCTTAGATATTGTATATCAATTGGCTCTTATATTGCTTCTGATATCAGTTTGATCCAATTGTCTTGAATAAAGTTTGTCATGTATTGTTTTGATGTGAACTTTTTCTTCAATATCTTCACTACTTTCAGTATGAGTCAATTCTTCATCATGCTACATTTCTTTTTCAAAACACTCCCTAGCACTCTTGTTGATATGATCTTGTCTTTCTTGAGAAGGGCTTTGTTCTTTTTTAAAATGTTCTCTAGTACTCTAGGTGAGTTTATGGTTATGAATAATATATGCTGTTTTAAAACATTATTTAAATCTTGTGCTGATGAGAAGCAAATTACTACATAGCCTCTTCTCTTTAGTGTATATAGATTTCTAGGAATATAACATGATTTGGCTTTGATATTTTTGACTATTCGTGTGATTAAACCAGTAGTAGTATTATGTGTTCCATAAAGTCGTAATAATTGTGAATTATGCTATTTGATAATTCTATTAATTTCATTATCGTCAGGTTTATGTTGAGTAAAGATTGCCCTGATAGTTTCTGTGTTTGTATGAATCATCCATTCCTCTTCAAGGTTGATATATTTCTTATAAAGAATAATACATGCCTTGATTCATTGTTGTGATTGTTAATGATTATAGATATGAATATTTGTTGTATGTCTATATTTATTGAGAGCAGATTTGATTTCTTGTTGTAAGTGGTTTTGGTCAATGTCTATAAGTGTAACTACTAATATGGTTTTTTCTTCATCTTTTGTTTGCTGGAAAACTTTTTTATTTGGTGGTTGAATAGAGTTTGACCATTTCTCTATATCTATAGGTATAATTGTAAAGTTTTCTTCCTCTTTTTTGTTAATCTTTTTAAGACATTGAAATGCATCTTTTTCCTCTTCACAACAGAATATTGTCTATGCCTTGCCATTGATAAATTCTTTTTTGAAGGGCTGAAAATCTTTT
This sequence comes from Acaulospora colombiana, assembly GCA_910592055.1. Classification (NCBI taxonomy): domain Eukaryota; kingdom Fungi; phylum Glomeromycota; class Glomeromycetes; order Diversisporales; family Acaulosporaceae; genus Acaulospora; species Acaulospora colombiana. The sequence continues at coordinate 2,273 of CAJVPT010001052.1, forward strand.
GGCAAGCCTAATGTATTTTACAAATATACTATTTGTTCTGTTTTGATTTTTCCTAGGAGCCTAAAAGTAAATGCACCTATTTTATATTTACTATCCACCTTGATATGAAAGGAATTGATACTGGATGTCTTTGATTTATTTCTTGTCTTATATGTATGTTGCTCAGCTATATTGTCCCCTTTAATCTTCTCACTGATAACTTCCTTTTCAATTTTATCTTTGAGCTCCTTATCTTCCATTTTAATTTCAGTAATATTTGGGATTTCAACTGTTGTATTGTTTGAACTTCCATGGTGATTGCCTTATCTGGTGAGCTGTGTATAGAAAGATTGTTTTCAGGTGTTATCTGACTTGACATAATATTTTGTGAAAAATATTATGCTTGTTCAGCTTGTTCTATTATGTTCAAATATTTATCCTCTAAAAATGGAGCTAAAAGATCTTCTTTTCCTTGTCCTTTGATCCATATATAAAGGATGTGTTGTCTAAAAACATTGGCTTTAATGAAGGTGATATGATCAACATTCAGGATTCTAGCAATGATACTATCTATAATTGAGTATTAGGTTGGACCTGAAGTTGGGTTCATGATGACTTCTTGAGTTAAAGTAATATTAAGAAAGGTTTGTATAGCCCATAATTTCCATTGTTGATCATATTTGTCTGATAATTGAGCTAAGGTCTCTATAATGTAGGCTTCTCTTTTCTTAATGACCTGTAAAAGCTTGTGTTTCCTCATAGATATATTGATCATATAATAGGAAGTAAGTTGACTGTGTTTGGTATTGTTGTATTTTGCTGATAATCGTTACTATGTTTTCCTAGATATGTGTTACAGGTTTGTTTATTCCTTATTATTATTTTGGTAATATGGAAAAACCTTGTTGTTTGTTGTAATGTGTTGGTAATATTTGTTTCACATATATGTTGTAATAGTATTGTTGATATTGTTGATCAGTCAATAATAAACATATAGGATTATAGGATTGTTGATAATTAATTTGTATAAACACGTGGAGTTATGGGGTTGTTGATAATTTATTTGCGTAAACACAAAGAAAGTGTATTAACATTGTTTATTTGACATATCTTTAAGCTTATTGTGAAAAATATACGTGTCTGTATTTATGTGACATAATATTATTGAAATACTATTGTGATGTGTATGCTTCTTTACTATATAGTCAATGAAGTTTGTATGTTTTTCTAGGTTTTATAAGTATTTGGACTTGGATTGATTTATCAGTTTGAGTTATTACTTGTAAAGCTTTTCTTGGTGTCTAGAAAGGTATTAACCTGCACTGGTCTGGCTAGGAGCTTTGTAAGGTTAATGTTGGGCTTCCAAGAGCTTACTGTGAATCAGTCTTTTTTATTGTTTTTTTCTTTCTAAAAGAAAAAATTTATATAGTAGAAGTTAGTAATTTTTGTAAAATTTACCTCTTCTGTACTCTATATAGAGTTCTTGAACTTGTTTTTGTAAATTGTTTAGTTATAAAGATGGGTTCTCTTGTTTTTTTTAGCTGGTTTCTCTTTTTCTCAAAAAATTATCAAAAAAAGAAATTTTCTGAAAATTTGGGGATCAGCGGAAAGAGTTTTTTTTTTTTTTTTATTTAATAATTATTTTGTATATATAATAAAATATTTTATTTATATATATACGTATATGTTCATTTTTTTCATCTATCATCATCTTTATAAATAGGATACTTTAGCTTCTAATATTTTTATAAAATAGAATATTATAATTTGATTTTTATCTTTATAATAAAATCCGAATTTGACTTATATTACCTGGTAATTTTATATTTCTAATGGATTTGATTTTTAAAAAATCAAGAACATAATTAAAAAAAAAAAAATACGTATTTTATAGATTATCAATTTTAATTTTGATTGGTTATTTTTAAATACTAATATTATTGGTTAATCAGATTTGACATTTAAATTTTTGATGGTACAAGATTTTTGTGTGCTACCATATATTCAAAAAATATTTTCAATTTAAATAACTTTCATATATAAACTTATCTATTATTGAGATTAATCTTTTTTAAATATAAGTTAAGAAATAATATTTTGTTTTTATTTATAATTTGAATTATTCTTTAATTAGAAATTTTATACTTATAGTTTATCACTAAAAATTTCACAAAGTTTTATCAAATAGATTAAAAATTTAATTATTTTTTTTTTTTTTAATTATTTATCTTTTTTTTTTTGAGTATCTGTAATCAAACTAGATAATTAGTTTATTAATCAATTAAAAATACAAATATATTTTATTTGAGCAGTATAATATATACTATAATTAAACTATTATTCTAAACTAATTAACTTGTTATAAGCATAAAAGTCTCTAAGTTCAATCTTAAGAATAATATTTTGCTCTGCAATATTTTTGAATAAAAACCCTTCTAGTCCATTGTATTATTGCTAGCAGTTTGTCACTTTCATATGTCTAACCAAGCCATTAGAATATAAGAAACTACAAAAGGATAGATTAAAAAAAAAAGAAGAGGGATATTTAAAAAAGTTAAATAGATAACAAGAAAATGAAAGAGTAAAAATTGAAAAAAAAATTTTTGCAGCTTTTTTTAAAGATCTACTTCTCAAAATCTCTTCTTAATAAAAAATGTTTGATTGAAATATCTTTTCTTCTTTTAACTATCTGAGAAACTTATCCATTCTTAATCTTAATTTCTTTTTTATATATTGTTTGAGAAAAGTTATTACTTAATAAAAATCTTTACTTCTAGGACACACTTGATTCCAACCTTCTTTGAGCAATGATTTTTTATTCACTTGTGATGAGAGATAACTTATAATGAATTCCAGGTTCTTATATATCTCAGTAAAAACTGAGCCATATTGTTTTAATATAATATCTTACAGCAACTATATTTAGTTAAAAAAATTTTATTGATATACTATATATTTTTTATTACTCAAAAGATCAGATATTTTAATAATTCTTTTATCTTGTAATAATAGAAAGGTTTTAAAAAGTGATAGGAATTCTTATTTATTACAATATCCTTTAACAACTTCTAGAAAAATACATTTTCAATTATAACCAAAGGATTGAAACTTAGTATGAATTAAAGAACATTTAGTATTATTGCTTAATTAGGATAAAAAGAAGACTTTAGTCTTGAACTTTACTTAATCAAAATGATAAGAGAGAAAGACCTTAGCTTAAACAAATAGTAGCTTTTTCATCATCTGAAGATTTGTTATTTATAACTTATTGATCTTATAGAACTTGATTTGTAAATTAATTTAATTAAAGAAGTAAATATAATCAGTGCACCAATCAACTTTTTCAATTATTAACAACATTATCATAATACATGGATATAATCAATAAAAGCTTATTTATATTCTATTACTAATATGTTTCATATCAATCAATTAGATTCCAGGTAACATTGTGCTATCAGAAATTCAGGATCAAACTAAGGTAAATAAAATCTCTCAAGAAAACTATAAAAAACAGTAAACACTCTAAAAAGATATAAAATAGTATATAAAAAAGTAAATAATAAGTCTTTCTTATTAATAAAATCTTTATTTCTTATTACTTCTAACTCTTTAAGGTACCTTTACTTGTCAGTTCTTTTATTTTTTAAAACCTTCTTATTCTTAATAGAAAAAATATATACTTGAATCTATTTAGGTCATCAAAGACCCAAGTTTTTATTTAAAAGAGTTTATAAACAAGTAAGAGAAGGTAGTAAAGATAAGTAAAGACAAGTTTTAAGTTATTTTAATGAAAATATAAAAACTTTATTAGGAAGAAAGTATAACCCTTCTTGTGAATATCTTTCTGTATATGGTCAAAGAATCAGTAAAAAGAATTTTTTACTATATATTATTCTTAATTATTTATCTCTTAATATTTTTTTCTAAATATATATTATTATTAAAAATGAGTTCTTAAAATAGTTAACAATAACAAAAATAAAAACATAATTAAATATTATTTAAAAATAAAAAAAAGTTTACTAAACTAATTGAAATTAAATAAAACTATATTATAACTAGATCCTCTAAATTAGATTTGGAAAACAATATTATATTTTTCTAGTAGTTTAGTACTTGATTTTTAATTATTATTATTATTTTTTTTTAAATTGCTGGCTCAGCCTTGCTTTATTTGAATTTAGTAAAAAATTACATATGTTTATATGCTAACTACTTTTGTTTACCAAATAAAACTCGATAAGGGGTTAACCTACCTCATGGCTTGTTGCCACCCTATAAGGGAAACTAACCTGTCAAGGCTGGACTAGCACTAAATAAAATTTCTAATAAGTAGTAGGGGGTTGTGATCGATTGAATACTTCTATGGATGTATTGATTAACTAGGTTAGTGAATTGATTTTTGATATGTTTCTCTCTTTTTTTTGATCCATGGATCAAAATGAATAGAGTTATATTTGTGCAGTTTTTCTATGGCTCTTGTAATGCCTTTCTGTTTTTTTCATGTTGAAAACCTTCATATCTGTTTTGCCATATTTGTTGTAAGTAGTATGTGATTTTTTCCGTAATTTTCTGAATACATGTTTTTTTTATATTTTGGTTAGGGATCAATTTGCCTAAGATTGTGATCATTTCTTTTAGAATGCCTCTCTGGATAGCGACTTCCAGATATCGCTTGTAGTATAGCGCAGTGTTGTTTGAGTACTGTTTAAGAACATCGTTGGTTTTGTCATGTTCACTAAATTTAGTGATGGTGTTTATTATGGTGTTAATAATGAAGTTGCCTGTGGAGTATCTGAGTGTTTGGCAGATGAAGGGGTGTATATTAGATTCTCTCTGACTATAGTTGATGCATTTGTCATCTTTGTACAATTTGGAAAGTCTGTAATATAATTTCACTTTTGTAGGAAGTTCTTCATTCCATAGTTGGAGTCTAGATCTTCTTTAATGTTGATCTTGCCAACAAGTGAAGTGTTTACTCATTTTTGTGAGTTGTAGATTGTTTACTGTCATGGGCCAATGGATTTTCCTTATGATATAGTCATCAAAGTTGATTCTAATCTAATTTAAGAGTCTCCATTTTGCTAGATTAACTGTATTTGTAATGTGTTGGGTCATTAGTTTAATAGGAATATCTATGGCTTCTTGATCCCATTGGGGGATAAAGATAAGTAATGAATTCATTGTTGTGTTTGTGTGTATTATTCTACTGTTTGGGACCATGTCATATATTTGGTCTATACTTGCAAGTTTATCTACTGCTTCATTGTGTTCGATTCCTGAGTGTGCCTTTACCTTGATTAACTTTAGTTTGATGCTATTTTTCTTTAGTATATCTTGAATTTGTTGTAATAGATTGAAATTCTTTTGTTTTTTCAGCACTTTGTTTGGTGTTAACTATACAATGTTGTTGATAATGTTTATAGCCACGTTACTGTCTGTAAATATGTTGACATGGCTGAAGTTTGGTAAGATGCTGAGAGCAATGAGTATTGCCATGATCTCTGCTCTGATAGATGATGGGTGTTGTGTTGTTTGTCCTTGGAAGGTAAACTCTTTTCCTTCACTTGTGATGATTTTTTATACATATACCCATGAGCTATTTGCAGTTGAGTTCTTTGAGAAATCCATTAGTATATATGTCAAAGATCATATGATCTTGTATCTTGGAGGCTAAATTAGATAGTTCCTCAAGTATATAATCCTCTGTGCTGAAGAGTTTTCTGAGAAGATTGTCTAGGTTTTGTGTTGCTGAGATACTAACTTCTATCTGATCATGGATGATAGTTGTGCTAGAGGTGCATAGTACATTAAGTGTGGTATAGATAGAATCTGGGGATACTCTACACCTAAATGTGCTACCCTCTATGTTGGGTGTATCGTTGGTGGTGACTTTGCTAAAATGAATCAGAATGTTAATTGAGTTTTGATGGCTGACTGAGAAAGTACATGAATAATTGTTTTGATTATAATTATTAATGTTGCAGCCCATGCATTCAATTAGAGGTGATTGGTTGTTGATTCTGTTATAGTATCTGTATTTTGTTAAGTGGTCATTTAGTCTTTTCTGTTTTCTTCCCAGAATTGTCTGATTGTTTAGTTCTGTGATGATCCAATGTGGACGAGCTGTGTTTCAATTTGTAGATTGACTGCATTGTAGGAATGGATTGATTAGAGGTTGTTGCAACTGGTTGTTTATAATCTATTCTTGTATTCTATTTTTGAGTGTATGGTACCAAGCTAGGGTATGCCCTTGTATTGTTTAACGGTTGAGTCTGATTACTTGGCATCAATGCAATGTTTTTTCCCTCCTACTGTTTAGCATTTGACTGATGAAAAGAATGTTGTGCTTCTTTAAGTTTTTCCTGTGTTGGTTATAGAAACTTTTATTTATGACTTCTTTAATGGGAATGTCTATTTCAGTGATTATAACATATCCTCCATTTAGTGTGTTTTGAAAGGAGAATCCGTGTGTTCTTAGTAGCCATATGATATCGTGGGTGAGGTTTCTTCCTTGTGGTAGCAGGGAGACATATAAATAACTTGTTATCATTTTGTGAACCAGAACATGTTTTGTAGCGATTGTAGTCTTTCCCTAGCAATTTCTCCTGTAATATTATTTTGGTTGATTCATGAAGTCCAGTTCATGGCATGGAATAGAAGTTGTCTGTCCCATAAGTGCATTAGATTGTACTCAAATTTGTTGTATAGCATACTGTTGGGGACCATGTTTGCAAGACCTAGTTTATGTTTAAAGGTGGTTGCTAACTTGCTTATCATTTTGTTGCAGGTATCTCTGGTAAGAACAATGTCATTGTACAGATATTTTAAGCTGGGTATGAGGATATAATTGATTATATATTGCATCTGCTTGTCAGTGATTTTCTTCATTCCTAGAAGTGTTTGTGTTTTTTGTATTTTTTGTTTGATCAAGACTTTTTGGTAGTTTTTTTTTCCATAGCTATCATACCATACTCCAAGGATTCTGATTGGGATACCTTTTCTATAACCTGTAATTCTTTGGTCATTCATCTATACTCATTGTGTGTAGTCATTTTCTTTGCCATTGACTATTAGGAGCTAGGATTTTTGTGGATTTACTTTGATGTCGTTAATATGGAAGAATTGTTCAGCAGTGTTTATTATTCCTTGAAGTGTAGCTTTGTTGGTTGCAATCCATGTAGTATCATCTATGTATGTGCTGGTTGCAATATTTATGAATATTGAAGACCATCCTTGATCTAGATATTTACAGGTCTTGACTGCAAGTGAGCATCCTATATGTTCATTACTGATTCTTGTAAAAAAGAGGTCATAGAAAATACGCCATAGTAGTGGGGATATGGTGTCACCTTGATCTATGCTATCCCTGACTGCATATGGATTGGTGGGGCCGTGACATGTTAAGACTATATTTTGTCTATCTTTGAAGATGTTATCAAGGATTTGTATTATTTGTTCCAGGATTTTTATCTGCTGAAGTGCCTTTTTTAGTATTGTAATATTTACTGAGTCATAGACTTTGGACATATCCTGACTGAGGATCCATACTTATTGATTTGTTTCTTTGGCATGTTCTGTGATACTACTCATAATGTGTATAGGATCTTGTGTACTGTTTCCTGGTAATGCTGCCCAGTTTAGATCTGATAGTATTGAGTGATCTTTGAAGACTTTGGCAAGGTGGTCTGTTATGATCTTGGTGAAGATTTTCCTTCCAGCATCCAGAAGGGTGAATGGTCTTGTTATATCGAGGTTGTTTTCCCAGTCTTTGGGTTTGGGTATTGGATATATGGTTCTTTTGCTCCATTCTTTGGGTTTGTGCCTTATTGCAGGATGTCATTAATTATTCCTCTCAATTCTTCTATAGTGGTTTTCTTGAGATGTTTGTAGGCACTATATGGAATTTGATTTCTTCCTGGTGCTGATTTATTACTTTGGTTGTTAATTGTTGTTGTTAGTTCCTCAGTTGTAATCTTTATGAGAACATCTGCATACCAGCTACTCTTGATGTGTGATTTAGCTTCATATTCTTGTTACCAGTGTGGATGGTTTGCTAGTGATGCTATGTTTCTAGGTGGTGTCTAGTTAAAAAAATGTTGTCTAACTGTTTCTTTAATTTCGTTAGGTTCTGTGATAATTTGTATATCCTCTTTTTGCTGTATGATTTGTCAAGATGGATGTGTCATGTTGGTTTGTCTAGGATACTGTTAATCATAGCTTTTTTGTTACTTTCTAGGAAAGTCTGTTGGCTTGCTATTCTTTGAGCTATAGCTTTAGTTTCTTTGCATTTTGTGATATATTTGTCTACAGTTTTGTGAGCTTTGATGTATGATCAAATAATCTGTATCCACTTTGTATGGTAGAGATTCTTTGATACTTTTTTGGCTTGATGTAATTCTGTGATAATATCAGAAAAGTGTTTTTGAATGAACATTGGTATGACACATTCCACTTCAGTATTGTCTTCTTGATTTGTGTTGTGGATTTGCTTTAGAGTTGTCAATAATGATTGTAGATGAAGTAAGGGGGCATCTGATCCTTTGTCTGCTTTCTGGAGACATTATTTCCGATATTGATATTTTTTGGGTATGTGTTTTTTCACTGCATGCAAGAGTTGAGAGCTGAAGAGATTCCATCTTTGGTCAATTAATGTGAGAGCTGAGGATGTATTGCTCATTGCTGATTCCACTGTTTAGGAAAATTTCTTCCATTGTTTGTCATTGGTGTAGGACCAGTTGTACCTGATGTTTGGTCTATAAATAGATATGATCTTGGGTATATCTAACTCCCATACCTCAAGTTCTATGATCATTGATCTGTAATCACTAGTGATTAGAGGATCGAGCATATCTATGATATTGGCTTTGTGTGTGTGCCATGTTGCTTTGGAATATATCCAGATTTGATCAAGTCTACTGTGACTACCTTGACCTTTTCAAGTGTATTCTCTTTTTGAAGGGTTGTGAGTGCGGTATGTATTCATGAAGCCATTGTCTATAAGGGTTTCAATTTGTTTTCCTAAAGGATTGTGGGTATGGATCAGTTTTTTGTCACTCAGTTTGTCCATGCTGGGATTGGATGTACTATTCAGGTCACCCATTACTATGATGTGTCAGTCCTGTACTGTTGCCTCGTTGATCCATTGTTTGAGTGTATATGTTATACATGTTTGTTCTTTAGATAAGTCTTGTGCTAGGAAGTAGACTCCTATTATTCTCAATTTTCTTTTTCTTGGAAAGGCAAAGTCTGTGGCTATTAGTCTGCCATTGAAAGTTTTGTATTTATATATTCTCTACGCAATGTCTTTTTTGATCATCATATTAAGACCGTGACCTAAGATTTGTGCCTCTTTGTGGGACCAGATTATTTGAAAGTTTGGATATTTTCAGTGTTTAGAGTGTTAATGTAAGCCATTTGTTTCTATCGTTACTATAATGTCCCATTGCTTTTGGTCACATAAGTTGAATCATGTATTTCTCTTTTGTATGTCTACTAATCCATGTATATTGACAGTTGTAAGTTTCCAGATTGGTTGGTATTTGTCGAGGTTTTCTTCAGTGGATAGATTGATATTATTGTTGTTGTTATTGTTGGTATTGTTATTAGTGTTATTGTTAGTGTTGTTGTTGTTTGAGTTCGTTTCTGTTGCATTTGTGGTTAGTTGTTAGGATGTTGAGAAGAAGGAATTTGATGGTTGAGTTTTATCTAGATATTCTTGCTGTATTATTGGTATTGTACTTTGTGAATTCTCCATTATTTATTTGATTGATTGTTGGTTCCCCTTGGGACGAGTTCTGCAATAGCATTGAGTGCTTTGTTCATGTTTTGATCCATTCTGCTAATGGAAGCATGGATTTGTTATTGTTGTGTTTATATATTGGCAGTTTCATTCTGGTTACTGGTATGTCACTAATATTTGTTGTGTCAGGTGATTCAGTCTTGATTTCTGTTTCCATTTCTACAGGGGTTTCATCCTCTGTATACTCTAAGTTGTATATCCTTTCATCTAAATCAATGATGTTTTCTTTGATTTCTTTGATTTCTTTGATTTCTACTTTGATTTCTTCCAGGAGGTGCAAGATGTTTACAAGTATTGGTTATTCATTACTATTTTGGCTAGTGTTATTTTGTTGTTGGCCTTGTTTTGCTGCAGCTGCATAGGAACCAGGTCATTTTTGTTTTTCTCTTGGTACTTTTATTTGATTTCTGATTGTTGTAGTGCGTGCTGGCTTGTATTTGTTGTAGAGTTTTCCAAATTTACCAGCTTGCTTTTTGTTGTATTGTTTCCACTAAAGCCATCTTTCCTTGATGGGACAATTGGCCACAAGGTGTTCATGGCTGTCACAGATTGAGCAGAGTTTTGTTTCTATTGGTTGCCAGATGATTGTTGTTTCTCCAAGTTGATAGTTTTGTTTCATTGCCTTGTCCAGGTCTTTTTGGCAACCAAAACTCAGGACTGCGAAGCGTTTTCTTTGATATGACATTCTTCTTGGTATGTAGCATGTTATAGCTTTGACTTGTTTACAGATTAGTCTGAGATTGAAGGTAGTTGTATTTGATGGTAGATTAGTTAGTTTGGCTGTGGTTTGACCACGTTCTTTCATTTGTTCTACATCCCATTGTGCATCAAAAACTCTGACTGAGTTTGACTTGAGTGGAACACTCCATCGGTTGATCAGTACTTCTTTATCATCTTTGTTTGTGTATGTGATCGTTGCTGTTTGCCACATTTGTTGTGTTGACATAGTGATATTGTTGATTGCTCCATATTTGGAAAAAGATTGTTGCACTTCAATGAACTTAGTGTTGAGGGGGATATCCCATACTCTGATGCTTATCTCCTTTTTTAGAATAGGATTTGTGAACTCCATGATTTCCATGTGTTGATTGTTTGTTTCAGGCATGATTGCATTGCATATCTCGATCGCTACTTGTTTGTTACTGAGAATGGCAATGATGTGTTCATTTTCATTGCTTCCTTCACTACGGATAGTGAGAAGTCCTTCTGAAGAATTGAGGACTTTAGTGAGATGGGTTATTTTTTGTGTTGTCATCCTGCCAGAAAGTTTAGATGCCAGGATGCCAATTTTGACTCTTTCTCTTCCATATCTTTGTGTCCTATTGAATGAAGAAAGAGGTCTTGGTTTAGTGATCTGTTTGTATTCCTTCTATTTGCCTTTATAGTTGGATATTCTGTAGGAAGAAGTTGTGGGTGTTACTGAGTATTCTCCTTTTTCCATGTCGATGTCTGAGTCATAAGTGTGTTCTTCTTCTTCTTGATTTTGAATGAGTTTATCTTGATTGGTGTTATTTTTGCTCATGTGATTCTTTTTCAATTTCTTCACTCCAGTTTGAAGTGTTTGTCTCCTTTCTTGCTGTTGAACTGCTTGTCGAAGTATCAGTTGTGTTGTTATTTGTCTGTGTGTGTCTGTTAGGAAAGTTGGGAGCTGATATGGTCTGGTTTTCTTCAGTTAGTATTTAGTTTTGGGTAGTTTTCTTTGAAGGCTTTGGAGTTGTTTCTTTGCGTAACTTGTTGGTGTTACTTCTTGCAAGGGCATTCTCGTTATAGTTGGGCCTCCATTGGACTGTTTTGTTGTGAAGTTCTCTTTGGGAAAACATTTCTCCATTCACTTTTTCTTTTCTTTTCAAAATTATCATAAAAGGAAATTTTTTAGAAAAAAAAGATCTGTGGGAAAGAGTTTTTTTTTTTGTTTTATGTCTGTTAAGTTAAGTATATATATTTTATTAAACATATATATATAATATATTGAAAATTATATTGCTAAAGCTAAATTTTTACTTAACTCACTTATCTCTATTTTAAGAATTATTAAAACTTTAAGTGTAACTTTAGGAATAATTTATTATTCTATTAGTAGTTTAAGTAAAGACTTTTTCAACTGTTAACTTTATTATTTACAGATTACTACTACAGATTACTCTGCAAGGTTTTGATAGAGCTTAAAATCCAACCATTTTATTTTATACTTTATTTTTCTTATTAGAATTTTTCGAAGACTTTTATTTTCAAGGTTTTCTTTTTCAGGTAATAGTTCTCTTCTTTTTAGAGATTTAGTTTTCTGGCTTGAAAAATATAGATGTCTTTTTGTCTTGTTCTTTCTATCAATCCCTTGTATTTGTTTTTATTCAATTATCTTTTTATATCTCTTATTTAGACTTTTTTGAACTTGATTGCAAACTTTTTTTTACATCTTCATTAATTACTTTTTTATTATTCTTCCTATATATTAGCTTGACATTTTAGATCTATTATTTCTAAAATAATATTATTTCTATTAAGACCAATACAGAAACTTAAAATATTTTGACTAGTTTTAGAAGTTTATTTTACTAATCTAGACATTTATTTATCAAATTTTACTATTTCTTTTTAGCTATCGATGATTAACCTGAAATTTTTCTCTTTAATCTCTCTTGTTTTTTTTCTTATAGTGTTTTTTAAAGTTTTTAATAATTTTATTTACTTTTTTATTTTATGTTTCTTATAGTTAATCCTTATAGGTTGAATATTCTAGCAAGTATTCTATAGTTTTATCTTGTTGACTATATGCAATATATTTTATTTGCTTGTATAGGTCCAGTCTTCTTATAGTCAACTTACTTAAAATGGGTAAGTAGCTCATTATTGACTAGTTTAATAAAAAAGATATTTTATTGAAATTGTTTAAAAAATATATCCCATATATATTTATCTTTAATTTTTTTTTTATACTAGATTTCATATATGAGCTCAGTATTCTGAAATCTGATAATTTCATTTTTTCTCCATTCTATTTTGTTGTAACTACTAATAAGTTGTTATCTTATTATTAATATTTTTTAATAAACTGTCTAATTAAATTTTTTAAGATTGTTTTTTGCTACTTAATTTCAATAATAATCTTATATAAGGTAAGATCTTTCTATTCAATTAATTAAAATTTTAGGACTTGCTTTACTAAAATATCTACTTTCTTATTGTAGAAATCATTTGAGTATATCTTAACCTTTATAAGTTTTAAATCTATATATATTTTTTTATTAGTTTTATTATATATACTTAGAAAGATCAATTTGTTTTTTGAGTCATTTCTTATATATCCTCCTTAGATCTTTTTTTTAAAGATTTTCACATGAAAATACATGCTTAATTGTATATACAAATTTTAACTATGCTCTCATTTGAAACTATCAGGAGTATTATTATAATTGTTATCAATTCTGCTCTTGTAGATTAGGGTCAATTGTTTACTTCTATTTGAACTTGCTTTTCTTTCCTTCTTTTTCTATTTGAATCCAAGCTTCTCTCATTTTTATTTCTTCTTTTTTGTAATTAATAAGTGATCTATTAGAATAAAAAATTGGTTTTTCTTTGGATTTAAGATTGTATTGAAGTATTTCTATTAGATAATATTAATATATTCTCTTTCTAATATTTTTCTGATAATAGATTTTTCTCAAGTTTCGATATTCACATAATTTATTCTATTATTTTGAATCATGAAAAAACTTTGGTTATAGTAAATCATTTCTTTAATCCTTTTTTCAAAAGTTGACTTGAGATTAGAGATTTTTAATTCTTTTTCTAATAAACTTTATTATATTGAGATATGATATCATATATATTTCTCTTATTTCTTTTTCTATAATATAATTATCATTTTGTGTTATACCTCTTGAACATTCAAGATATTTTTGTATATTAGTTTCTTGATTATATTTAATGTTACAACTAGTAAAATGTTTCACTGTTATATTTTGTCTCTTTTTTTCTTGTTTTAGCTTTTCTCAAATTACTTGATTTCTTTTGCTTCTTATTATTATTCATAATTTTTTTTTGTTTGTCTTGATTAGGTTTTATTTTAGAATATTCTGGTTCTCATTTTATATAATTTTCTTTTCATAATCTTATGAACTGTTTTAGTTATTTTCCTGAAAAATTTTTGATTATGATTTGAAACCATTCTAGCATAGGTCTTTATTTGTATTTTATAGAAGTTGAAGTATTTGATATTCTCGTATTTTTTTAGTTTTCTGATTAATCAATTGATTTAAATATATCAGTTGATTGTTTCTAAGTAATAGTATAGCCTTTTTATATTATTTTAATGTAAGATGTTCTTCAATTCAAATGGTTTTCTTTTTTTATTCAAAGGTATTTTGTCATTTTCAACTATGAAATATTATTTCTATATCTTTAGCAATTTTAATCACTTGAAGTGTGAAGTTATCTTTGTTTGTTATATAACTTAAGGATTTATAGATTAATAAATTGGGTGATTCCCAATTTTTGTTCTATACTTGTTTAAGTTTAATAATTGCTATGATTCCTACTAATTTAGGATTATTTAGTTTATTGTAAAGTCCTATTACTTGTCTTTCTTATTATAGTATCCAAATACTGTACTTTTCAAGTTATAGATCTTTGAATGATAAATTATACTGTTGGATATATATCTACATAAACTATTCTTATTTCTGAAAAGTTTTTTATATACTGTTATCCTAGATATTAATATTCTATTTAGTTTCATTTTTTTATATTTGGGAGCTCTCATTATTATATTGACTTCTTTAAGTATTCATTTTTTAAGCTCAATTGCAATTTTTTGATTGCTTATCCAGATTCTTAAGAATTTGACCTGTTCTATTTTTCAAGCTCTAATTACTTTTTTTTTAGTATCTGCTTTCACTTCTTCTGAATAGCAATTAGGATTATTAATAGTAATCAAGATTGATTTGTTAATATTTATTTAAAAGTTATTGACTTTGTAGAAGATTCTAGAGTTTTCAAAATCTTTTTTATATTCTTCTTAGATCTTGCTATTCATATTATATTATTTATGAAGGCTATAGCTATATGTCTTGATTTTAGCCTTTTTATAACCTGCCTTTTTAAATTAGGGTTCTATATAATTGATATTTTGTACTTCTTTGCACTAGTCAAAATTATGTCATTTGGCAATCAAATTATTGCTAAATTTTATAAAATATAATAATAAAAAAATTGACGAATTATTTATGATTGCTATCACTTGGTATTAAAAATATTGGCAAAAATCATCAAAAAAATTTCAGCATATCATGACAAAAAAATTCAACACAAAATTTTGCAATATTGCATCAAAAATTTTTTTTGTATACTATAATAAAAAATTTGATAAAAAAATTGATACTGCAGCAAAAAATTCAATAAAAAAATTATTACATAAAAAATTGATACTATAACAAAAAATTCAATAAAAAATTTGACAAAAGTTACAAATTCAGTAATAAAATTTAGGATGTTAACAAATTTCACAAAATTTATTAAAAAATTACAAAATTAATTGACTAAATTATTTGTCACTTTTCTCTTTCTTTTCTTCCTTCTCTTTTACTTGTTTTTCTTTTTTCTTTAAAGATTTTAGCTTGACTCTTTTAAAACTAGCCCAATTGATTTTATCTTGTCAAATGTTTTTTGAGATTTTTACTTTTTTCTTCTAATATAACTGTCCCCTAAATTTCATCTATTTATATACTTTTCTCAATTTGTTTCTCACTCTCTAAATATATTAATGATTTCTTATATTTAATAATTTTTTGTCTTTTGAATTTAACTATCAATTCTTTATTCTTTTCTGTTTCTTTTCTTATTTATATTTTGAAATCTTTTCTAAACTGTATACCTAATTAGATAGGCCTTCTGATAGTATTGCATCATAGAAATATAAATTGTCATAATATTGTTTACAAGTTAGCTAAAACACTTGACTTGATTTTAAATATTCATCCAAATATTTTAATAAATCTATTAACTATAAATAATTATAATTAATATTGTAATTATTTGATATAAAATATTTTGTTAAAAATATCTCTTCAGAATATTAACTATAATTATATATATTTATTTTTCTTTTAGTAAAGTTTTCTGAATCAGTCTCACTTTATTTAG
Source organism: Acaulospora colombiana (assembly GCA_910592055.1). Classification (NCBI taxonomy): domain Eukaryota; kingdom Fungi; phylum Glomeromycota; class Glomeromycetes; order Diversisporales; family Acaulosporaceae; genus Acaulospora; species Acaulospora colombiana. The sequence goes on from CAJVPT010001052.1 coordinate 18,195, forward strand.
ATAAATAAATCTTTGTTTTTTTAATTATATCAGTTAATTTATTCTGATATTTGATAGCTTTATTAAACCTTTATTCAATAAGTGACTGTGTGCTTTTAATTCTTTATGCTCTTTTCTTAATTATTTGTTAAAAATTAATACTTGAAGATAATATAAATACAGAATATTATTAATTTTACTTTTTTTAATTAGTTATTTGCATGTAAGCAATAATTGTTCACTTTTAGTTTTCCAGTTTCTATCTTCTGATATCTTCTTTTTTGATAGTGATATAGAGTATTTAATCATTTGTTTATTTGCTTTTGTGAGAAATTAAAATACAGGACCATAAATTTTATTAATTTAGATATCAATTTTTGTAATATTTTTTTATTCACATCACTTGAAAAAAACTTTGTCTACCTTCAGTTTATATTTATTAGAAAAGGTTTTCATTAAGACCTTCATTTATACTTTCACTTCTTTTGATTTCAATTCATCTTTGATAACTAGTTTTACTGATTTTGCTTCTTTACTACTTTTCCTAAATTGAATTCTTTAGTGCTTTTCTAAACTCAGCAAATTTTCAGATTTGATATATTATTGCTCTAGATTCTATAACTACTATAAAATCAAATTCAGGTTCTATAAATTTTAGTTTATTAATTTCTTTTTTAAATCTTCTATTTAATTTTTTGCTATTCTAATTCTTTAAAAAACTTGTTATTAATATATTCTATTAGATTTGATTGTTTTACAAATTCAGCATTTTCTCTTTTTAGTTTTTCAACCTATGCACTTAATTCTTTATTTTCTAAATAATTTAGTTAATTAATAAAAATAAATTTTAATAATTTGACAATAATTTAATTCTAATCTTTTTTAATGTTCTCTCTAGTTTGAGTTTTGAGTGACAATTTTACTTCCGGCATTAATATTTATACAACTTCAGATATCAATATTTTAGGCAATACAATAAATAGCCTTCTAAGCAATTCAGTTATTATAGTAAGAATTGAAGATTTGGCATCAGATATTACTGAATGAGCTATTGCCACTTTGGATGCAATTAATGTGAAGGAAATTTATGATAGTAATAAAGATTGTGAAGGTTATGAAAGTAAAGGTGACTGTTCTTTATAAAAAGTATAATCAGTTTATTTTTATTGTTTAGACATTTTAAATATTAGCAAAAAAATATTAAATTAATAAAGGATTATTTAAATAAAATTATTTATATAGTTTTAATACAATTTAGGACTACATATAATATTATATTATTATTTATTATATTATATTATAATTTAGAGTTATATACTATATTATACTATATATTATTCATTATAATACACTTATATTATATTACAATTTAAAGCAATTTAATATATTAATTATAACTTTGCTATTTTATGTTACTATTTATCAATTTTCAAAAATAGTAATAAAGCATTTAATTTTAACTTTACTTAATAAAAGTTTAAGAAAAAATTTTAAAGTAAAAATTATTTGTAACTATAGTAAATGAAATAAATCATTTGTTAAATCATAAACAAAATTTTTCCATAGATATCAAAAAACTAAAATAAATATTTAACAAATAAAGAATTTATATTTCAGCACTGAATGAAAAATATTTCATCAAGTCAAATTATGTCATTAAGTAAAAATCAATAAAATCTGAGATTAAATAATGCAAGTTTTGAAAATAATGAATCTGAAATTGATAATAATTAAAGAAATAAATGATATATTTGAAGATTATTTAACTTTAAAATACAAATTTTGAGCTCTTTTATGAATATTTGTATATTACAACCAATATACTTAAATTATTAGATCAGTTCATTAGTTTTGTAGCATGTTAAAGATACCATAAATTGTACAGACAGAATAATATTCTTGATTTTCAAAAAAAACAATCAACTATTAATCATAAAATGTGTTCATATTGAATTTCTTAATTCAGATATAAAATAAAGAAAAACTTACAATTCTTCATTATCTACACAATTAGAATTATTAAATGAAAATGTAATTAATCAGTTCAATTTAGCTTTTCTATATTCTACTATTTAATATAAATTGTCACAAATATATTAAAATCAAAATTTGAATCTAATCTTTAACATTGGATAGATTAACAAACTTCTATGTGATATCTATGATAGTGATATTTAAAAAACTTTTAAAAATAAAAAAACTCTTTCTGCAAAAATCTTCAATCGAAAAAAATTTCCTTATAAGGTAATAAAACAAAATTTTAACCAGAAACAAAGCCAAAGCGACTGGGGCTCCTCCCAGGAGCCCCTCTAAGTCGCAAGATGAGTTCTCAATACTAGACATTGTGCTCTCAGATACTTCAATACCAAAAGTTTCAATAGTATATAAACAAAACAAAACTTTGAAAGTATTTTTAACAAAGTCTGCTCAGGAAACTACCATTCCATTTCTTCTAAACTGTTCTGAATCATGGCTTATTCCCACCTGAAACACCAACTCTGGTGATCTTGAAGTCATCCAAATTAATTTTCTTAAGAAACAAACAAGAGTATCCCTTCCCTCTCTCCAAGTCTCTGCCCAGAAAATGAAACACCTCGATATTGAAACATTGAATGCCTTTATGAACCACCAAACAATATTCACCTTGAAAAAGATGACAGAGAGCTTGTTGTTTGGGAAGTGGTCAAAAACACCTTAAACTACAAGCTCCATTGGCCTTGGAATCGAATCTCCATATTCACTGATAACAACCTTGGCACTTTCTCTCTCAGAAAAAAGGAAACACTGGTCCTCCCTTCCAATACTCCAGTAGCACAAGATGATTCTTCTGTACAACAGAAAATTCCCAAGGAAATCTCCTCCCAATGCAAACTGACATACAAATCACCCCTATGACACAGATCCCATAGACCAGCCAGATATGGAAATAGATAAGTATTACACAAATGATACAAGAAACTCCACTGATGATGCGATCAATACCCAATTATGGGCAGACCAAATAGACAGTGAAAAAACTTAACAAGTTTTCAAGGATAATCTGCCTCCCACTACCGCAGATACACAGTCACAAGAGACCCAGCCTACAATAGAAAGTCCTCTGGCTCAAGAAAGCCTAAATATAACAAAACAAGAAGCCATCAAAGAATCCAATAATAGTATTATATCTTGCGAAAGAAACTCAGAAGCCATAGTATTACAGTTTATCAAACTCAAAACTCTTTTCTGGATTTCCTCACCGATTACCACCAAAGCCATCCTAACAAAGATCGAGCACCGGGATAGAGCCTTTTTCTGATCCTTTGCAAAGACTGAAGCTATCAAAGGAAAACATCAAGTGGAATATGAAGCTATCGAAAAAGAATTCCATGATAACTACATGAAAAAGTATAATATTGGATATATTAATTGAACAACAAAAAAGAAAATTCGAACCATCCTAAATACATTCATCTTTACAACATTCCTCCAAACCCACGACTTCTCCACATTCAAATTTTGGCAAGTAGCTGAACTTCTAGAATATGGGTTCAACTTTTTTATGGATCCAGCAAAGGAAAAAGTGAATTACAAAGAGCTTCTGCAAGTGACGGAAAAAATAATTAAAAATAATCTTCCAAACCTACCAGAACACCCAAGTGAAGTCCCAACAAAGATAAAAATCAAGCTTCCATATGCCCTACCAATCCAATTTCCAAGTCAAACAGGTCTCATGGCAAATGCCCTAAGGAGTTTCTATAACTTCGACCTTCTGCCTCCCAACCACTTTGTAAAACTTCCTGAAATTCCCAATTACCCAGACAAACTTTCAGAAAAATGGCATGAAGTTTTTTTCATCAAAGAACGAAAGCAACTCAAATCCCTGGGCTCAATACTTAGAGAGCTTTGTGACAGCTTTTATGTCCCTAATAAACTTCCTGAGAGCTACTTTGACTTGCCTCCATCCAAGAAGCCATTATCTGATACCTACCAAATGTTACCACAAAACCTAGCAGTGATGTTTTCAATTACCAATAAACCTCATGTCATAAAATCAGCAATCAAAGAACTAGACAACAACTTTGCAGTTAGATTTCTTCCTAATGATTATTTCATCCAGAAACTTCCCCTTCCCCAGCCCCACTGGCATAGTGAAAACATCAGAATAAGCCTCCCAATTAAAGACCAAGAACTGGTGACAGAGTTGCTTCAACAACTTCGCCCCAGATACAAGTTTAGACTTCCTCTTGGTCCTGAATGGATAGACCCATCATTAACTCAAATTGATTGTCCGATGATGTCAAAGGACTTTAGTGAAATAGCAAACAACCTAAATATCAACCAACAAGCACTATACAGAGAAAATCCGAAGTTCCAAGAAACCATCCAAGCCATCAAAACACTTTATCATGGTTCCATTCCCCGAGAGTGGATCACCCCCTTGTTACCTGATCTACCTACAGTGGAAGAAGCCTCAGAATACTTAAAAAGAAAAAATATAACCCTTCAATTTTTTTTTAATGATAACATTGATTTACCAACAAACATTTCTACTCTCAAACAACATTTTTATTTCGACAAACTCCCCCAAAACTTCATTGAAGAAACAGAGCTACCAGAACCCGATGTAGCCCTAATACCAAATCTTTAATGATATGAATAACGAACGAGAATCAAACCTTAGTCATTCCTTTGATGATATGAACTGCTCCCATATAACACCCATACCTCCATAAAAGAAAAAAGACAACAATATCAAAAACCTCTTGACAATATCAGCTCTAAATGTCAGAGACCTCAATCAAGCCAAAAAATTACCGAGTCTAATTAACTTCCTCCCCAACTCAAGAGACATTACCATTTGTACCGAAACAAAATATACCGAAAAATATCCCATCCCTAATAGAGTAGATAACTATATAATCATCACCAGTAAACCAGCCCTATTCCCTAGCAATGGAACCTGTATTATTATATCTAAGTTGCTGTCATCACATATCTTCACAACATATTCTGAAAATGAGTTTTGGTGTGCCATCCACTTAAAATTCAGACCAAAAATAAGCGTGATTATAATTGTTTTATATCTTCCACACAACAATACATTGAGAAACATAGCCATCTCTTCCCTACACAAATTCATCAAGGACCACCCTAATCATGAATTTATAATCGTAGGAGACTTCAACACATTTTCTCCTGGCTCACCATCGATCAATGCTCCAACAAACAATAAAAGGAGAAAAATCTATAAATATCTCTGGGACTTTATCGACGCTACTAAAGCATTTTCGAAGGAACACTTATATATGCACACAACACCAACCAGTGTATCCAAAATAGATCAGATGTGGCTAATATCTAGACTTGCTAACAAACTTCTTAGCTATAATATCAACAACCTCACTCCTATCAATACTGACCATAGTAGCATAAAAGTTTGTTTTCAATGGTTCAAATATAAGTCCCAATACATCAGTTTCTCCACCAAAGTTTACCTATTCAACAAAGCTACTATAGAACAGCTTAGTGCATTTGAAGAGGAGATT
>CAJVPT010001053.1:0-23699 GCA_910592055.1 Acaulospora colombiana
TTATGCACCCCACCCAGGAATTCATCGATCTCCTTATCTTCCAATATCTTGGAATCAGCAGAAGGAACCGCATCATTCATATTGCAATCAGACTTATAATGTTCGAGCCGAGCTACTTGAGAATCGGGTACGATAACAGACGACACCTCTGGTATCGCTTCCTCAGATGCGTTAGTATCCTCACTCCGTGAGTCGTTCTGTGGTTGTCTATTCACTGCCACAAAACTCTGTTCCACTACTGCAAGCCTAGCCTCAAGCTCTTTATTCTTTTGCTCTAATTCCTCGACTCTAACAATACGCTTTACATTCTGCTCAATAATCAGCTTTAGCTTCACATTTTCAGATTTAATCTCAGCAAATTTCTTTTCAAGTTCGGGAATCTTGGCATTCTCCTTTATAAGTTCAGAAATCTCAGCCAAGAGCTTCGAATTTAATTCTTTTAATGAATCGATTTTGGATCGAGATTCAAGCTCTGATGACATGTTTGATAATAACTTTTATGTAAGGTGTAGATTTATCCAAAACCTTTTATCTTGCAGACATGGAAGTTATTCACGCGATTAAAATTTGCATGACCAGAAAATGGCAAGAAAAAATTTAATTGCTACTGGCCCTTTAGGGCGCCTCTGAGGCATATCATAAGTACATCATCGAAGCTTCCTATACCCGATAGAATACATATAACTCATAATCTCAGCATTAAATAATTAACCATTACATGAATACACGGGAGTGCACGGCTTCGCTGATAAAACATGCCTTCTCACACTACGTGAAAATTTTTGCCATCATCGAAAAAATGAGTGAATATCCAACTACTCTATTATAGATTCGGGAAGAGAGTCTTCCACCATCAATCTTCGTCGCGCACGCGTTAAATCTAGGTAGAAACGTTCATTAATATACGTACATAGTCAGATAACCATTTTTCTTCGAACCACGTATCATCATATGAATTAGTCGATCAGTGATTGGCTAAAAATACATGACCCGACCTATAAAATAATCAATCAATTATTTCACTACAAACTCAAAATGTCTACTTCAAACTCTCGTTGGAAATCAACAGTAAAGAAAGTAAATAAAATTCTAAATAAAGTTGGTAGAATAGTCCATAACTATCCCAAACTGCCAAAATTTTCCTTAGGAGAAGAAAAGTGAGTGTACCCCACATAGTTTCCTTATTAGTTCAATATTGTTGACTCACATGGTCTGCAGTTTGCCATTTCAGATTGGAAAGAACGTTTCCATGAAGGAGTATAATACTTTTCTTGACCGAAATGAATCGACCGGATACAAATTTTATTTGGAAAACAAAAACGTATATATTATTGAAATGGCTAACACGGAGCATGAAGCAGTTACTATGTTGTTGGTGAAATACTTTGATATTCCGAACAATGGTGTATTACGTGGTTCGATAATGATTACCGGTCAACCATGTAAGAAATTTCCTTTAGTCTGCTTGATATTTAGCTTGCAATAACACCTCATATAGACCATTATAATCTAATCGGCCATGGGGAAAAGATGGCACCAGACGTCGCGATTTATCCAAGTTCTGCTCATGTTGCACGACCTAATGTTAAGCATCCTGGTCCTCCCCCCAGTGACGTAAATGTATTTTGAGTTTGTATATATTATCATATTATTTATTTTTCGAGTCACTTTCTAATATTAATAATAATATATTACTTAGGGTTTTTCTCACGCGAGAATCATTGTTGAAATAGCTAACATTCAGAGCATTAATTATTGGAATACAAGATGTGAGATGTGGATGTGTGAACAATATGTTCGATACGTATTTGGTATCAAATTTGATATTATTAGGAGTCATCAAGGACGAGTTCATCGATCGATGTTGGTATGTCTAGCTATTGTTTATTTTTCTATAGTTTCATCTCTAAGAGTCTTTTTTTAAAATATTAGGCTAATTTATGGTCGCGTCAAAATCCAGTACCAGCAGGGTTTACAGCAGTAACAAATCCCAATCTACCAGGAGTATCTGTAAAAATGGTAAAAATGATTTGTCGATTGTTACAGTAGTATTTTTTTTTTTTTTTTTATAATCAAGTGTCAGATGCTTAAAATGTAACTTTGGCAATGTGATAGTGGGATTTTGGCACTTTACAGTATGGTACTACTACCCATACCACTTGCGTCGGTCCGGGAATCCCTGCTTACCAAGTGACTATTCCAGTTGCAGATGTTTTCTGGAATCCCCCAATAGTTACAAACCCCGCTACAAACATCAGCACCCCAAATATTGTTGGTTACGCCATAGCAGTCCCTGGTGCAATCACCATCACTAATTTTGTCATCGATTTATATGAAATTCAGCAAATAGTTTTAGAAACACAAAAGGTATAATTTAGTATAGTTGTTAGTAACATACATATGGAAAGGTCTTTAAAATAAAACATTAAACATGATTAATCCGATAGGTGCTTGCGTTTTTATTCAAAAATGTAATAAAATCCCAAAAAGTGAACGCTATACGTAACCATTTTTTATTTATTTTTACGATGCAAGAAATAAGCTTGATGCGATGACAAGTTTAACGATTGTGATCCAGGATCACAGTATCACATGACAATGTGGCGCAGTATAATATCGATAGTGCAATGCCTCATACCGAAACCTTTGCTAATACATGATTAATATCATCCTGAGATAATTTAGTTAGTGTTGTAGCTGTAAAAGTTTTAATTCGCTTGGTCCTATCCTCCCCCAATTCATTAAAAAGGTCGTAAATTTTCAGGGCCATTTCTTTTGTCTTTCGAAGTAAGCTTTCACTAATTGTATCTGGAATCTGTTTTATAATATCATCAGCAACTTTCCCCTCAGATGTGAGCTTTGGATATTCTTTCCTGTAGTGATTGAACCGTTCATCAATAGCTTTTCAAAAGTGAAAATAGTGGCGTATAACGTCTTGGGATGTTTTTTTTGTTAATACTTTCAGAATCTACGATTTTTTGATATATATTTAATTTAGGAAGTTAACTGATGTTGTATTGGACTCGGAAGCAAATTCAGATTGTAAAGTTTTTTCATTCTCGGGATCATCAGTTGAAAGCTCTTGAATAAGTCTTTTTATTACGGGAGAATAATCTCTATTTGCGGATTTCTTCTTTTTATTAGGTGGTTCATCGACCGACTTCATAATTCGTTTTTTCTGTACCCCACTGAATAATATTGAATCAATGTCACGATTACCTCCAGTCAATAATGGCTACTCTATTTGATCGTTAAGAGGAAACACTGGAGAAGTCAATCCAAGATCATTACCCATTCTGTCAGCCAGAGCAGAAATTCCACTTGATTGAGTTCTTCGCGCAGATCAAGATGTACCCAAAGGTAAAAAAAACCTTCGTTAAAGCTTGAAATTAATGAACCGGTTGAAAAACAAGAGAAAGCTCACCCAACTCCAGTGAAATTAGTGCGAGCCTGAATTTCTGATCCAAATGATCATTTTGTATGGGGCGACTTAATACGTATGTGTACTTCAGATAAGGTATTTTCCCGCTCCAAGTTTATGAAGAAATTCAATCGACAGTTGTCTATATTCAAAAGAAAACACCAATATGGTTACTAAAACATAAATATTCTGAAAATAGACTTTATTTTGATATGGGATCTGAACTAAAGCTTGCCAAATTTGAGATTAAATAATCGAGTATGAGGGAATCAGTGAAATTAAAATCATTATTCGACCGAGCAGTTATCAAAAGGTCTAATGTTTACGAAGATTATATTTTCCTTCCATATTCCATAAACACCCCTTAACCCAATTCGGATTTCTTTTAACTCTTTCCAAGGATTTTTGGCTAAGCCAGCGATCGAAAAATAACAGAGAAATTATGGATCCGATTCTCTGGCAGGTATTTAATGTAATGTGCAATGGGAACAAAGAGCTAAATGAGTATATCTGGAACTGGTGGGTGTACCTAGTGCAGAAGCGAGAAAAGAAACCTCAAACGATCTTAGTATTGAATCTACATTTCAGCAGTGGGGGAAAAGATCATCACTGATTTTATTGGTGACAAAGTCTTGGGAGAACATTTTCATTTCGAAACATCAGATTTAGAAAAAGTTCTTGGGCGTTTTAATAGTGCCATTCAAGCTCGAAAGCTTGTTGTTATGAATGAGACCGGGATGTCTAGTGGAGAATGGCATAGATTTAATGTTTATCTCAAATCCCTTGTAATAGAAAGAAAAGTTTCTATAGAGCGTAAGTGTCTTGAAACCAAGAGATTAAATGATTTTGCAGTATATATGGTTACAAACAATCAGGATGCCCCCCTCAAAATAGATATAGGGGATTCTCATATGGTTTACTTTAATATTTCTTCACGATGTAGAGGTAATGTACCGTATTTTGACCGATTAGGGGAAATTTTAGACTATCCTGATGTTCCAGGAGTAGTGATGACATATCTTCTTAATCGTGACTTGTCAAACTGGAGTCCAGGGAAAATCACAGTTACTAAAATAAAAACAGCTTCCGACTCCAATTCGATTTATAATTGATTATATTACTCTACGGCCTGAAGATTGGATTGAAAAACCGATCACTGAAAATTTATATCAGTAATATGTAACTTGATGTGGAAGTAATGGAGAAAAACAATACGTATTTAACTCTATAATTTGAAAAGGAATCACCACCGATAGGAATTGTGAAAAAACAAGTACGTATTAATGGAAAACACGTAAGGCAATATATTCTCAACCGCTCAAAAATCGTGTCTAAATTACATGAAATAGTTGGCGATATCGAGGAATTTTCAGATTCACCTCAAGCCGAGACATCTATCAACGCATCTACAGATACGCATCCCTGTATTCAACGCACCAAAAATCGTAACCCGAACAAGGAAAAGTAGAACCTACCCCGTCAAATACCAATCATATCAAAAAAGGTAAGGGGACATTTCCCGCTCCCTCCATTACTAATATGTCCCAAGATCTCTTCGATTCTATGACAGATCAATCGGAATTTTCAGTTGCTTCGTCATCATGTGAAAATAAAAATTTTTTTTTCTTTACATATTATTGGTCACTAATTAAAAAACATCGAACCACTGTGGAACTATTTTTTTTACAAAAATAATATATAGCTAAATAACATGTCGCTTGATAACATTGTTAATACTATTCAAAGGTCTCTCTGAAGAGCCTAATAAATTAAGTGAAGATGATGAGGCCAATTTATACGTATATCTCACTGACAAGGGTACTAAATTAGCTGATGTGGAAAAGTTACTTAATCTCTGCAAGACAAATAACGCTAAGCTTGCGTACTTGAAAGGGTTATCGAAGAAGTCTGTTTCTGGTGCGTTCCTATGATTTGCTCGACTGTCATATTTCTCAATAATACCGAATACTTACCTATTCTTGTGCTTTTCTTTTCTGCTTCTTGTCGACCAAAGAACACATTCACGTTATCGTAGAAAAACCCGTTGCTGGTAAGTGAGTCATAATAAATTTAGATAACATTAACTTGCTGGATTTTCGTTAACCATTTTTTGTCTTTATTACGTGACATTAAATACATAATCCTTTCTTTTTTTTATTCACTGCTCCTTATCATCAAAACCCCAATACAGAAGTTAGGAAAAAAATCTTGGATGCTTTTCCTGGAGGTATGTATTAAGCAATTTCTGCAAAAGACTCGTCGTACTTATGCCGAGGCAGATTGGACGTACTATTTATATTCCAGGGTTGCCATATGTGAAACCGGAACCTTTGCTTTACACTTCTGGTGCTAATTGGGAATATCAGCCTGACCTATCTTTGGGGCAGATCTTGCGAAGAGGGCTTAAAAATCATTAAGAAAATTTTATTTTAGGGCGTTTTGACAAATTGAATCTTCCGTTATATCTATTCCTTTCTGGAGCTGGTACCGGAAAATCTCGAAACGCTAATGAATTCCACCAGACGGCAATCACATGTTTGTCAGCTCAAGAAGATGAGGAGCTGTTGACTAGGATTAAAGAAGCTTGGGTATTCCATGTCACCTATGAGAATGGCTTTGACTTACGAGAAGATGAATCTCGCCCTTATCATGCCATTGGTACCCGTATGCTATTTCAACTTCTCAGAGAGAAAATGACGCTTAATAAAATTATCGAGACATACGAGCCACCAGATCCGTTGGATGTTGTGACATTGATTGCCAAACATTATAATCAAGACTTGAAAAACATTACAGTCATTTTGGTTGTTGACGGCATGCAACAACTTATGGTGAACAAAGATGACAATTTAAGGTCGGATTCTTCGTTTTACAAGACTCTGACATCTGTCGCAGATCTAGCATTTTGTGGCACTTTTGTGATACCTGTTTGTACCTCAACTATCACCGAGCCGATTGATGGTACGTTGAGATATTCTCAGCGGAAACATATATACCTACCAGTCACTTCTCTACAACCCCCCGAGCTATCGACAAGTAAATGGTTTGGTCCCGGTCTTCAAAAATGATGAGATTACTAATATTCTTGTGGAAGACTGTGGAGGGCATGGAAGAGCACTAGAAGTTCTGAATGATTGCTTGGCCGGTCGTAACATTGAAGAATGCAACGTCAATACTTTGATGAATGATCTGCGTTCTAAATTTACCGAAAAATATCGCGATGCTATTTTTCATTCCGCGGAAGATGCTAGGCCCATTGCGCGAGCAATGTTAACTCGACGTATTTTAAATAGATATAAACCTATTCCTAAAACCCAAAAAACACCGGATGAATTCGTCGGAGGTGGATTGATTAGATTCGAACAAATCAAAGGTACTAGAGATGGATACCTCACTGCACCATACATCTGGCTCTGGATATTTGTAGAGATATCTCAACAGAGAGGAGATCCGATACTACGAGATTGGGAGTTAGCTGATTATGAGGAGCAAAGAGCACTCTTGAATCCAGTAACATCATTACAGGCGAAGTCATGGCAGAGTTTTGATAATTTTGTTGCATCATTTCGTTGTATAAAGTCAGCCGTGATAGATGAAGATGAGCTAGTAAAGATATCAGATGTTCATGTAGGAGCACGTTTGAATGGTGATATCCAATTTAAAAACCACAATCTATGACTCGAAATTGCAAAACATTATACAGAAACAAAATCTAAAAGTCTCACTACAAGCGAATGGAATGTTGATTGCTGTAATTCTACCGTTGATGTCTGGCAATTCAAACATTATATAATTAATGCCCCTGCTTCACCTTATGGAGATTCCTTCCTTTCATTAGATCAGCCGGGTACCGAGAATTCGAATGAAATCCACCAATTTAAATTGCGGGAAAAAGCAGTCAGTAAAAAGGAGTACCAGGAAGAGCGTGAAAAATCTGCATCGGAAAATGATTTTTTCATCCTCTTTACAACTGCAAATTGTAATGTTGAAATTCTGAAAAGGTCTGGATCGTAGATGGAAATGCTTTTACGAACTATTTTGGACCACTTTCTGGAAGAACATACAGATCTATCCGTAATTTTAAAGTCAAAAACATCCATACCGTTTCTCTTGGGCAAATATGCAACATGGATCAAATTAGCAAAGAACGAGTGAATGTAAAAGCAATGAGATCAATAAAGAATTTTTATTTCCGAAGAGGACTTCACATGATTTCTCGCATTTTGCCTCGATTCATGTGATTACAATTAGAGAATTATGCATATCATAGAAATTTGTAATTATTTTTTGCTTGTTACCTCACGTTATTCTTGTAAAGATTTTTTATATACTGCAATAAGGTTGGTAAAATTACCGCCTATTTCAAACAATAAGGAATATATGCCACGAGTAATAGCGAGCATAAGATAAATCTCTCGAAGACAGCAGTCAAAGAAAATCTCGATATTCTCCGAAGCAATGTGAAAAAGGTAATCGGGATTATCTTTGGGTTGTTAAAGGATCGGATCAGTGTAGATAATTCCCCAGCCAGTAAGAAAGCTAGGATCAAAAAATTTACTAAAAAATAGTCCCCGCTTTACATATATTCTATATTGTATTAATGAAGCAATCAGACCTAAATGGTCTTTTTTTTTTTTCTGACAATTAATTTTATGCGTGACAAGGAGTGAGTACGTACCTTTATTTGGCTTAATCATCATCAGAGATTCATTCAAGATCGCTATCCTGAGAATAACAAATCCGTTAATGGTAGAGTCGATATTAATAACCAATGAACTATAAAAACAGGTATGAAACTATTTGACTAAATCCTTCGTTTTTATGAGTCTCTCTAGCCTTAAAACCCTTGCATATAATATTTTAAAGGAGACGGGCGAAAAATCGACCAAAATATCCATGTTACGGAACTACGTACCACTATGCTCAATATGTAACAAAAAAATTTCAACACTTACATATGAATCGTTCACTGTGCTCGCTTGTGGGCATATCTTTCACAGAATGCGTATCGAGAAAAAGGATTCTGCTTGCCATACCAAATAAATGTCCCTTTGCTAAGTGTGAAAAAAGTGTCGAGCTTATTGATGAAGCACGACGAGACTATGTATCTTCTGAAACAAGTGTACTTCGAATCTGGCTGATGAATTCACCCATAATGTTGGATTTGGTTCTCAAAAAACTTCTTCCTAGAATTAACTAATGGTTTTGGATAGAAATGAAGAAGCCGAGCATCGTGTCGAGGAAAAATCTAGCACAACTACTATTTACCACAAAAACGTGTTACGAACCTACTTTTACCGATACTTCCCACAACAAAAAAAATTAAGCCAGCTAAAAAAGAAGACTCACTAATGTTGAAAAAACTAATCAAAGAATTGACAACTATCCAGAAAACCTCATTTATCAATACGATCACTTTTCAGTCGGACGTTTCCGAATTGACAAAGATTCGTGATTTATATGGTAAGATTACCAATGCAAAAGACAATTATCAGAAAATTACCCATGATCTAATTTATTTCACTATTATTTCGGGAAAGGTATTAAATTATAGTTCGATCATTATAGAAAAATGTGCAGTGAAGATGCGTCTAACGCAAAAGTTAACGATAAAATTAGGGAACAGATTTCTGCGCAAGATAAACTTACTGAGATTAAACTTCGAAAAAGAAAAGAGCCAAAAAGATTTTTAGACTTTTAATATTATTGGTGGAAAGTAAATAATAGGTCAGATTAAAATATTTAATGCAACAGCGATTTTGAATTTATCTCAGGATGACGTCGATTATATAATTAGCAAAATTTTGGAAATGACTCTCACATAGCGTTACCTTGATAACAACGTCAATTTTCTTCGAGTATAAATAATAGAGCCATATCATTAAATCGTACTCAAATTGTTCATATTGAATGTGACATTGATACTGCGACATATAATGCCAAGAAAAATTCTCCATCATCATTATCAGCAGAGCTGGTATGGTCAATACATTATTAATAAGAAATTTATGCTGCTTACTCTGATTCATATTAATGTTCATATAGCATTACGATTAATATCTCAAATGGTGGATGTCATACGTCCTTATCATCGGAAATTAAATCATATTGCTTGACGATGTTTGTAATACACCCGAAATATATTCTATACCTGAAATAGATCATAAGATATACAGGGGTGATATATACATAAATATTGCCACAAATAAATTCTTTAGGGTCAATTCTAAACTAGGTATACATCACTCGCAAAATATGAGTATTGTAACACTCTTTAAGAGATGGTTCGAGAATTAAACCTCGCTAAAATTGTATCATATTATTCTAGAGTATATAGTTATTAAATCAAATACTGTATGTCTAAATCCCTAAACCCAATATAAATCACATTATCTCTAAAAACTTTAAGTCAATCACTTAATTACTAAATATGGTCCATAAAGGTGAAACACCATCTGATTGGAAGAACCGAATCTGGGATCCGTTAATTAAATATAAGAACAATAACTCATTTTACTGATGATAAAAGGCGATATCTTATAGAAAAATGAAATATTTATGGGAAGGCGATCTCGTCAATGCTGTAGCTGTAAGCATAGCAATTTCATATGTGCAACAAACCAAGTTTATTCTAAAATAGAAATTGTTATGAGTGTGGATTTTATCATTTCATGGATAGATATTGGAGCACAAATTTAGGAAATGCTTATTGCGGTATTAGTTATAAGATGCAGTATATAGAATTTAAAAGCGGATCCGAAGCTAGCAACTTCTACTTCAAAAAAGAAACAATTCATCGTTATGATTGTTGATGCAGAATGCCATCAGAAGAGTTAAAAGGGCAAGTGAGATAGGAAAAAATTTGAACTGTTAATATAATATCACAGAAATGGCTTGAATACAGTAGCCGTCATAAAAAATGCACCACTTAAATTATTTGATTTAAATTAATCATATTTTACTAGAAAAAGGATAAAAATTTAACCTGATTTATCTTTGAATATTTAATAAGCTACTTTATTTATTTATATACGTTTTTTTATTATTTAAAAATAAATTTGTAAAAAAAAACATAATTTTTTGAATTTTGATGGTGCTATTTTTTTTTGACACTTTTTTAAAAAAAAAGTTATTAGCAGATATAATATATACTAGTTTATCAAATTTTAAAAAAACTTTATAATTATTCATTATCAATCTATATAACTTCCTCTAGTTACAATAACAACTTTAATTCTACAAGGCATAGTTTCAATTAATTTTCAACAAAAGTCTACTTCAATTGAATTCCATATATTATTAATGGATTCCTATAATTGTCCTACATTATTAATTTCTATTTTTAAATTATCAATTTACATTCTACTTCATTTAAAATATGTTCTATAGGGTTTAGGTCTGATGAATATGGTGACCAATATAATGTTTTTATATTATTTTTTAATCCAAATAATAGTATATTTGAATTTGTATTTAGGATCTTTATCATATATAAAAATTATATTATTTTTATCTAATTCATAATATTCTAAAGTTTTCGTAAATTTATTTGAACATAAAGTTGTGAATCTAACTTTTTATTTATTTGATATAAGTACTCAAAACCTTCCCAAGTCATATATCCCCAAATAAATATAAATCCACCATCAAATTTAATAGTTAGCTTTATATAATTACTATTAATTTTTTACCAGATTTTTTTCAATAAAATTCTTATTCATTTGAATTAATTAGTTGGAATTTGATTCATCTGACCATATAATATTGCCCCAATCTTCCATTGAGCATCAAGTTGAGTAGGAGGTAAAGATGGGTCCCTAAAGAAAGAGGTAGGAACAAAAATCAAATGTTTCTCACTAGCAAATATTAAAAATTTTAAATTAATGACTATAAAAAAATTACCTATAATTGTTTTTCATTATTTAAATCATTTGATTATAGTATTTCTTAATTTTTGTCCCTATTTAAATAAAGAGCTATAAATTTTGTCCTTCAAAAAGGGACATAAGTGATCTGTAAAATTTTATATGCTAAATACTTTAGGGATTCATCATTAATGAAAGGATATTTAAAGTATATCTATTCTACTTTACATAGTATTTGTATACCAGTTTGGGGACCATATGTATTCCTTACTATTTGAATTGTGATACCAGTAAATATTAATTATATTCAGGTTGGAGAGCTCTGTGAAGAAAAGAGATGATGTGTTCGCAAAGTTTTTTCTATTGGGACTGAATTTATACTTGTTGATATTTGAGTACATATTGAGATCTCCAGCAAGAATTATATGCCAATGTTCCCAGTTTCTTTGAATAATAAGGTCGAAGATTTTCCTGGATAATTTTGTATACTAGGAATCAGGAGCTGCTGTGAGGTAAATTTTGATAATTAGTATATATTGTTTCCTAGGGAAAACAAGATCAACAACAAGGATTCTACCTTCTATTCTCTATATTTTGATGACTTTATCTGCAAGATCACATTTAAGTACAATGGCAACTCCTGTGTCTTTGCCTGTTTCTTCTCACCATATTGTAAAATGTTGAGCCTTCCAAGGTAAACAATCAATACTTTGGTTGGTTTCTGTAGAAATGATAATGTCCCATTCGTTAAATTTCCAGAATTCTATCCAAAGATCTTATTTCATAGATTTTTTAAGATCTGCATAATTGAGTTTGTGATTGCAATATAGGGTCTATTGGCTGATCTGCTTTTATAGATGCTATCTGTATCTGCTTTCTTTATATATAATTATATTGTTATGTTATATATTTATGCCAAGTGTAAGAATTGTATAGATGATACTTCTGTTGCTTTGGTTTGTTGTATTTTGTTGACTGGGTGATATTCGTATTGTTTGAAGTTGTTGATTGAAAGTGTGATTTGCTGTTTTATTCATTATGTTCACAGTTATTGTTTTTAGTATTGCTGTGATTGCTACCTATTATTTATAGTTATGGGATTGATAAAATTTTTTGGAATGAGGGAATTAATAGCATTCATGATTGTATTCATATTGTAATCCATCTTGTTGATGGAGGAATATAGTTACTGTTGTGTTTTCTGGATGTTATGTTGGCTGGATAGGATGTTTGTGTTAGAGGGCTGATATTCTTCTGTGATATCCTGATCTTATTCTATTGCATCTGAATACCCTTTATAATAGTATTCCAATTTGTGATTCTTTCATCTAAATCATTTATCATTGTTTTCATATCAATAATTTTGGCTCAGTTTTCTTTGATTGCTAATAGGATCTCTACCAGTGTCACTTTTTAATTACTTTGTGTTAATTCTTTCTTATTTTTAAGGACGATTGTGTATAACCCATAATATCTTTTCTGTTAATTTGTGGAGATGTGTTTTCAAATTTTTTGACTTCCAAGAGGCTTGTAATAATTTTATAATTTTTCAAAGTGGTTAGCTTGATTCTTGTTATAGTCAAACCATTGTTGCCAGGTTTCTTTTTTAGGGCATTGTGTAGCAAAATAGTCATATTGATCACAAATTGCATAGAGTTTAATTTTCATATTCCTGATGGTAACCTCGATTTCTTTCAAAGGAAAGGTATTGTTTATTGCTTCCTGTAGAATGGTGTCATTTTCAAAACTAAGAATTGCAAATATTTTCCTGTTATAGTTTATTTGTTGTGAAATATAACATATTCTGGCTTTAACTTGTTGACAAATGATTTTTAGGTCAAAAGATATGGTGTTCGAAAAAAGGCTGATTAATTTTGTTATGATAGATACCTGTTCTTTCCTTTGATCTATATTAAGTGTGGCATCAAAGACTCGAACTATGTCATATTTGATGAGTACACTTTCTTGATTAATTATTTTAATTTTGTCATTTTTGTCTTGAAACGTAATAGTTACAGATTGCTATGATTGCTGGGTCCGCATATTGATATTGTTGATCAGTCTGAATTTGGTAAAGGTAAGTTTTACATCTATAAGTCTTGTGTAAAGGTGTATATTCTATACCCTGATATTGTTTTTCTTTTAATCTCATAGCTATTAATGTTTATATAAATAAGGTGCTTGTTATTCATATCTGGCAAGTTGATAGTAGTGGCTTCTTATACTGCTTTCTAATCTCCAAAAAGAATAGTAATGTAGTTAGTACCATTGATAGTTTTGATGTGGATATTGAGGAGTCCTTCAGGAGAATCGAAAGCTCTTATTAGAAAAATTATTTTTTTCCCAGTGGTTTTTTTAAGAATGTCCTGGGCTGCTATACCTACTTTGCATCTTGTTCTACTATATTGAGTCTTGGATCAAAGGGGGATCTTGGGCATGGCCTTTGTGACCTGGTCTTTGGATTTGCTAGTTTGGACTAGTGCTCTTGAGTAATTTATAATTAGTAGGTACTTTATTTCCTGTGATATCATCTTTATCTATCTTGTCAACATTGGAGTTTATGTCAGTTATGTTCTATAAAAGGAAAATGCTGAGGTCTTCGCGGTCTTTGCTTTTCACTGTCTAAGAGGTTTGTTGATTAATAGGTTTCTCATTTAAAGTAATCAAGTTTTTCTCAATCAAATCACTCTATGGACTGTTATTGGAAACTTGTTTTGAAAAGGAGGAGAAGATATCCTAGGTGGCAGTACTAGTTTCGGTTTTTGCTCTAGTTATTGATATCTTTTGTGTTGAAGGTGTTATTTTTAATACATGAGATTTAGGTTTCTTTGCCTATATTGGTTTTGTTTCTATTCGGATAGGATTGGCCTTGCCCTTGGTTCTGCTGTTTTTATTGTAGTTGGGCCTGAAGTTGGAGCTTGTGCTCCTGGTTGTTCTACTCATGGTGGTTCATCTTTCTAGTTCGTACTGTGCTACAGATGAATGGAAAAGAAATAAAGGTAATAGATTTTGGATCTGATATATTGTAATATAATATTTTACTTGCCAAGTTAAAAATTAATCAGATTTAATCAATTCTTAAAATACTTATAAATGTCAAGTATATGCAATCACATTCCTTGAAGAATGACTTTACTTTTTTTTTTTTGAGTATTCATAGCTAGGCTAGATTGTCAGTTTATTAATCAATTGAAAACATAAGTACATTTTCATTTGAGCAACAAAATATATTCTATAGCTAAACTATTATTTTAATCTAACTAACTTGTCATAAGAATAAAAGCCTCTAAGTTTGACCTTGAGGACAATATTTCACTTTGCAATATCTTTGGGTGAAAACCCTCCTAGTCCACTATATCATTTCCAGCAGGCTGTCACTACCATATATTGATTTAAGCCTACATTTTTTATTTGAGTTATTCAGTGGGATCGAATTACTTTCATATGTGCTTGTACAGACAAAGAAAGAAGTAATGTATCTATTGTGTACATTCTCAAATAAGTACTATATACATCAACTATCATAGTAAACTATTATATACTGTATATGCCTAACTACATTGATTATACTATATATATATAAGTACTACTTTAAAAGAAAACTGCACAATTCTGTCTTAATTATTCTCTACATATTTTTATTATATACCAGAGTAGGTAAGTTATTAAGCCATTAAATACAGTATCCTGGATCTAGTACTTTGGTTTTTTGGAATAGTTTGTGGATTTCTCCTCCTACCAAGGCCTCCCGATAGTTAAATATTTAAGTGGCACAAAGATCATTGCTTGATTATCACTGACATTCTACCAGTTTAATGATCTACTCTTGTGTTTATTACTTTGTTCACTGCTTGCATAACTGAATAATATCAGGATAATCTTAGCAATTTCAGATATTCCAACTGATTACAATTCTTATATAGACTATACTACTTATTAACAAGTATTTTTTTCTAGAATACCTTATGATAAGTAATTATATTTGAAAATATCAGTTAGATACAATTAGACCAATAAATGCAGATTTTATAACTTCAGACATTATTACCTGAAAGATTAAAATCTGTATCTTATGATCAAACCTATAGAGTGCTAACCATTATACAATTGACCCATAGGTTCTTTGAAGAATGTTTTTACTAAATTGATTAGTCTGTATAAATAGTTATATATTTTTATTTTTAATCATTTGTGAATATATTGATTGAAGGCAATTTTTATGAAAATATATTAAAGTCTTCAGCTTCAGCTATAATTATTTCAATTTTATTGTTAAAAATAAATTTGTATAATGGAAATATTACCTTGTTTCTAAATTGTATATTATATGAAAGGTATAAAACAACCATTGTTATTTCTATTTTGAATTTGAATTTAAGATATATTATATATTAAAATTTATTTTATATAAATGTTTTGAAAATATAATTAATTATATTGTTTAAAATAAGAATATATATGCCATTGCTAAAAGTATTATTTGATTGGCTTGAAATTATAGTATAGTTATTAAGTTTTTTGGAATAGAAATAATAGCTTATATATTTTATCTCAGAGTATATTATAATATCTCTTAAATTTGATAGTGGATCTATAAAATATTGTAATTTTTCTGATTGATTTAAATTTTATATATTGATTTTTGTTAATATTAGGAGATTGCAAATTTAAGGATATAATAAAGAAATAATGTTATTAAAATTTAAAAAGTGATTTATATTATTATTACATATATTTATTAAATTAGAATAGAGAGAAAAATTATTTCTGTGCCAGGTAACTCTGGTTTACTTATAAAGTCATCTGGAAGTTTGATAAAGTAAAAATGATTACTCAATTTATTATTGTATTTTAAAAAATTTTATCTTCAATGATGAGAAAAATAATTTTGATTTAATTATTTTTAAAAAATAAAATTGTATTTTTAAGTAAAAAAATCATATAAAATTAGATGAATCTATTTTTTTTTTTTTTTATAAAACCTAGGTCAGACTAGGTATATGTGCTTTATTAAACTTTTGTATACTGTACATTTTAAATGATTTGCTAAAGCTAAGACTTTACCTAACTCACTCGTCACTGTTTTGTCTTAATATACCAAAACTCTAAGTGTAACTTCAGAAGTAATTTATCACTCTATTAATGGTTTAGGTGAATACTCTTTCAACCTTTAACTTCATTGCCTACAGATCACTACTGCAAATCACTATCCATTGTTCTAACTCAGCTTAAAACCCAATCACTTTATTCCATAAGTAACACCTTTAAGTAGAATTTCTTTTAGGCTTTCATTTTCTTGAGTTTTTTCTTCTGGTAGAGGATCTTTACTTTTGAGAACTAATGGTTTTAAGCTGTGTGTGCCTGAAGATTGATTGATTTTTTCCATTCTGCAGATCTCCTGTGAATATTCTCATTTGATTATCTTCTTATATCTTTTGTTCCAAATCTTTTTCCTTCTTTGATTGCATACTCTTTTTTGCATCTTTGATATCTATCTTCTTGCATTATTACCAATTCTTTTTCTATAGCATTTCATATCCACCATTTTTAGGATTAGGTCACTCTTTACTAGCCCCGTACAAAAACTTAGCATGTTCTGACTGGTTTTTGAGATCTGTTCTACCAGTTTAGAGATCTATTTATCTATCTTGACCATTTCTTTTTATCATGGATAATCAGTCTTGTATGTTTTTCTTCTGCTTTTTTTTTCCTCTCATGTAAGAGCCCTCTAAAGTCTCTAAGAATCTTATCTTATCCTTTATTTCATACTTCCTGTAATTGTTTTTTATATGCTGGACATTCTAATAAATATTCAAAGGTTTCACTTTGCTGACTATATGCAATACACTTCACTTGTTTATAAAGGTTGGGCCTTTTAGTTGCCAGCTTGTTCAGAGTTAGTAGCTCATCATTCATTAGCTTTATGAGAAAGCTTTTTCACTACAATTGCTTGAAGGAAGTATCCCAGATGTGTTCTTCTTTTATTCTTTTCCATGCAAGGTACCAAGTATGATCTTGCTATTCTATAATTTGATGGCTACATCTTTTTTTGATTCTGTTTTGTTGTGTCTACTGGAAAACAGTTGTTTTATTGTTTACTTTTTTGACAAACTGTCTTATTGGGTTATCTAGCATCTTTTCTTACTATCTAATTTCTGTGATAATCTTGTATAAGGTCAGCTCTTTCCATTTTATTGCTGGGAGTTTCACAGCTTCTTTGGCTAGGACATCTGCTTCTTCATTGTAGGGATCATTGGAATGTGCCTTAACCTTGATGATTTGCAGGTTTATGATCTTTTTCTTTCCCAATTCTAATATTCATATTCATAAGACTAGTTTTTTTCTTTTAACTATCTTTTGTGAGTTTGCTTTGAATCTTCTCTTTTTATTGTTTTCCATTTGAAGATATAGGCCTGGCTATCTATATGAATTTTTATGTCACTATCCACTGGAAATACCAAAAATATTGTGACAATTGCTATAAGTTCAGCACATGTTGAGAAGGGCCAACTGTCTACTCTTACTTTTTCTACCCATATCTTCTATCTATATCTATATTGCTCCCATTTTCATTTCTTCCTTTTCATGATTAATGAGAGATCCATCAGAGTAGAAGATTAGTTTTTTAATATTTGATCCCAGGTTATATTGAAGTATTTCTATTAGATGGTTCTGATATACTCCTTCTTTGATGTTGTCTCTAATGATGACCTCTTTCTATTTTTTGATATCTACCTGATTCACTATATTGGTTGGAGCTAAGTTTTGAGAGTTTGGATCCATATTAGTAACTTTTTTCATTGTCCCTTCTAGTGATACCTTGGAGTAGGGGATTGTTAGTTTTTAAGCTCTTCTGGTTGACTTTCTTGTATTGAGATATAAAACTTCATATATATCTTTCATATATTTCTCTAATATATATCTACCTTCTTGTTTTATATTCTCTGGGTATCCTAGGCACCTTGTTAATATTATCAGTTGAGTATTATTATTACTACAGCAATTGAAGTATTCAATGTTGACTTTGTGTCCTACTTTTGTCTATTAAAGTTTTCTTCAGATTATGTGATGTCCAGCTTTCTTTATAATTATCCATAGTTTTTGTCGTTTGTCACAGTTTGGATTAATTGCAATATATTCTGATTCTCACTTTGTCCAATCTCTTTTTCATGTACTTATGAGTTGACCTATTCTATTACTTGAAAAAGTTTAGATTAAAGCTTGGAATCATTTAGGAATTGGACCTTTACTGGTGTTTTGAAGTAGTTGAAGTATTCACCAATCCCTAATTTCTTTAGTAACTTGATCGATTAACTAGTCTACATATAGCAGTTTATTGTTTCTTAGTAATGATATGGCTTTTCTATATTCTTATAATGTAAGATGTTTCTTAATTAAACTATTTTTCTTGCTCTATTCGAAGATCTCTTGTCATTTCTAACTGTGAAAGATTATTCCTATATCTTTAGCCAACTTTATTACTTGAAGCATGAAGTTTCCTTTATCTGGTAGATGATTCAGAGAGTTGTATATTAATAGGTTAAATAGTTCCCAATTCTTTATTTGTGCTTGTTTGAGTCAGATAATTGTTATGATTTCTGCAGGACCAGGATTATTTAGTCTATTACACAATCCTATTATTTGACTTTCTCACTGGAACATTCAGATGCTTTTCAGATTGTTAATCTTTGGATAATGTATTACACTATTAGGTATAGATCTACATAAAGTACTCTTGTTTTTAAAGAGCTTTCTATATGCTGTTATTAGAATGTTTCATATTTTCCAGGGTAGTATATTATGCTGTATCCTGAATTCTATCCTTGGAATTAATACCCTGTTTAGAATATACAGGGTTTGTTTAACTATTAATTTCTTGTTTTTAAGAGCTCTGGTCACTACATTGATCTCTTTTGGCACTCTCTCTTTGAGTTCAACTGCAGTTTTTTGATTGCTGGTCCAGATTCCTAGAAATCTTATACGTTCTGTCCTGCTGAGCTTCTTTATCACTTTTTTTTCTTACCAGTCAGAACTTCTTCTAGATAGCAATTAGAATTGTTAATAGTAATTAGAACTGATTTATTACTATTGATTTGAGAATCATTGACTTTGTAAAAGACTCTCACAATTTCAAGGATTTCTTTTATATTCTTTTTGGATCTTGCTATCCATGTCATATTATCCATAAAGGTTATGACCGTGTGTCTTGATTCTAGTCTTCTTGTGGTTTGTCCTTTGAGATCTGGATTCCAGGTGACCAACATTTTTTATCCCCTTTCTTTATCATTCTGAATCTTATAAAATAAAAGATCATAGAATATTTGCTATAGCAGTGGTAAAATGGTTTCCCCTTGATCGATGCTATCCCTTGCTTTTATGGATTTTGTGAGGTCATTTTCAAAGATGACTTGAAATTCTCTGTCTTGAAATAGGCTCAGCATGATCTTGATAAAACCCTTTGGTATTCTGATCCTTTTTATTGCTTTGACTAGTATATTCAGACTAATTGTATTATAGGCTTTAGCAGTATCTTGAAAAAGTATCCACAGTTTTTTTTTATTTTCTCTTATATCTTCATAAATGTTGTTGAGAATTTGGATTGGTTCTGATGTATTTTCTCCAGGGAGACCCATGAAGTTGTGACCTTTGAGGATGTTATTGACTTTACAGATATTTCCCATACTATTAGTAAGAATTTTTGTGAAACACTTTTTTGTGACTTCCAACAGAACTATTGGTCTTATATTTATTAGCTCACACTTCCACAGTTTTAATTTGGCTATGGGATATATATGGCTCTGTTTCTAACAAGTGGAGATTACCTCTCATCTCAAGAAGTTATTTAACATTCTTCTCAGGATTTCCTTTCCCTCCGACTCAGTTTCTTGAGCATTTCGTAGCTAATTTGTAACCATCCTGGTGCCTTGTTGTTTGAAAGTGTTTAAAGTATTTCATCTAATTTCTCTTGTAAGATTGGCTCAAGGAGATCTTTATACCATAGTTCCCTAATATAATCCTTGGGTCTATACTTCTCTTTCCAGTCTTCTGTAAGGCTATTAAAGTTGACATCTCTTTTTTTAAATGCTTCTAGATAATATCATCTTAGTTCTTTCTCGATTTCATATGTTTTGGTTATTATATATTCTATACCATCCTGTGTAACCTTAACTCTGTTCAGCACTATTTTGCTTCTTGTTCTATTTGTTAGAAAGCTTATTATTCTTCTTTGATTGAATTTTAGGTCATCACATAATTGTTCTATAGCAACCTTGATTGTATCTCTTATTTTCTTGACTTCAATTTTTTGACTGATAAATTTTAATCCTTCTATTACATCCTGGATATCCTTTTTCAATAATGACCAGGGCATGTTGGAGATGCTATGTTGAATACAATAGTTTTCGATCTGATGGTTAGGGCTATATATTGTATTGTGTTTCTCTATTGCCAAGCTGTAAATCTACAGTTTGACTATTTCTCTTGATGCTTCAACTTTCTTGAAGAGCTCTTTCAGCCATAAAGCTTTTTTGTATGTAATAAACTCCAAACTATGTCTATATTCAGGTTTTTTTTTATATATAATTGGTTTCTTGGTTGCAAGCTTGTTGAAGGCTATTTTGCAAATTTGTTCTTTAAAGGTTTTCCAGATCTTGTTTGCTTAGTTTTTCCTTTCATTTCATTGGATTCTTCTTTAAGTAAGGGTTCCAATGTGGTCTTGAACTTGTGATCTAAATTTTTATGAAAGGTTTGCTATTGTTCTGGAGATATTTTCTTAATATCTATTCTTCTTAATTGTTGTTTAGAAGACTTTATGGTATTACTTCATGTAAAGAGATTATTGTTATGTAAAGTTATAAAAATCATGATGTGGTTACTTCTCATAACTTCTTTTATCTCTTTATCATCAAAGCATAGTATTGGATATCTTTATAAGCTTTGTTATATTCAAATATAGTCAATTCTACTATTGCTTGTTGCGTCCCATCTTGTAGGAGTCTTGTTTTTTCCTTCCCATATCATTTGTGTATCTATAAACTCCTACTCATCAAAAAAATCATATAGAGGGATTTCAGGATGCCAAAAGGATTTGAATTTTGCTTTGGAAGATGAAGTTCTATCTTTCAATGGGTTATAAGCAGTATTAAAGTCTCCTATTATAATTGTGTGAAAACCTTTTCTATCTTTTGTTTTGCTAAGGCTGGTTATTTTCTCCTATACTTTTTTGCACCTCTGCTTATCTGATGGAATATAGACCTGTATAATATAGATCTTTTTCTTTTTTATCAGCAAGTTAGTAGCTATAATATATCCATCTTCTTCTTTGATTAATACCACCTTTTTCTTTAGGTCTCTTCTGACAAGAAGACTAACTTCTGCTCCAAAAGTTATATCAGGATTGGTACTATGGAAGTGTTTGTAAGCTCTTTGTTTGTTAAAAGCTCATTTGCATTAACTTGAGTATGTTTTGTTTTATATAAACCCATTATACCTATCTCTTATTCTGTAATTTCTTCAATTAGACTTCTTTGATTCGTCTTATCTATGATGCCTCTGATATTGTATATTCCAATTCTAATTACCCTTTTTTATATGTCTTCTATTTTTTCCTGTTCCTTTTCTATTATTATATTTTTCCTTTTTTTGTTAAGAAAAATATTACGTTTCTTTTGTAAGAATGTTATTAGATCTTAATTATCATGTTGTTCTAATGAAACCTCTTTTTCTTGAATTTGTTCTTTGCCCTTGTTGTTAGTTGCTGTTGAAAATGAACAGGCATGTTCACCTCTTGTCTCTTTGAGTTGCCTGTTGCACCATATTAGAAGCAATTGGCCCCTCTTCTACCTCTATTTATCTTGTTTGGGATTGTTTGTTCTTTGAGTCTATTTATTCTACTACTCAGTTTTTCAAGGTTGGCCAATATGAGCTGCAGAGGATCTTGGTTGCCCTCTGCCTCTGATCTGGTATCCTCACTGCTGATATTTTGCTGGTGAGTCCTTTATCTTCTTATTGGTTCTCTATTACTACCTATAGTGGGATATCTAGTTATTCTATAATTCTCCTACCTTACTCTATTATTATTCCTTTGTTTTGTTTGTCTTTGGTTTTTGGAGCATATAGGTTTTATAGTATAGGAATGATGATAAGAGAAGGAAGAAGAGGATCTTGTGGACTTATAGCCTAATAGGAAATTTGAAGTTGAATCATTATCTATGTTGATTTTTTGAGATTTTTGATAATGTGATTTTCTTTCTTCACTTATAGGACTAGTATTTTCTCTATTTCTGGGATTCTTCATGCTCTAGGACAGTCTTAAACCTTGTAAAAAAATATATTGTTTGCATATCTTGTTCCTATCCTCTCTTGTCATGAAATAGACAACTGTAAAGTTCTATTTCTTTAATATGTAAAGGTTTTTGAAGTATAGCATACTTTTGCTTGGGTATTATATAGAGCTCTTGCTATCAAGCTAGTATATACAGTATTCTATTTGTACTCAACAGTCTAGTTGAGTTTCAATTAGGGTGGCATTTATCTCTTTATCAGTCAACTTTGATTTAGTAAAGATAGTTTTGAACATTTCCATAACTATAAGTGTTGTCCATGCTTCTGTGAGATTCCATTTAATATGTTTATGAAGCTTGAAATAGGTCTTGACCCTAGTCTTCATCTTGGCCTTATAGATATGGATGTTTTGAACTGTTTTATATCTTTTGAGATGTTTAGCTATATAACTTCTGAAAACTTCTGATCTAGATTTATTAGGTTGACATGCCATATATCAGATCTATTTTTCCCTTTGAATTCCTAAAAGATTTTTCTGTTTTTCTCTCTCTTGGTCATGTGGACAGAAGGTGGAGTGTGAGGAGTTATTT
The DNA here is from genome assembly GCA_910592055.1 of Acaulospora colombiana. NCBI lineage: Eukaryota > Fungi > Glomeromycota > Glomeromycetes > Diversisporales > Acaulosporaceae > Acaulospora > Acaulospora colombiana. The sequence goes on from CAJVPT010001053.1 coordinate 23,160, forward strand.
ATTCAATAGTAAAATTATCCATTTTGCATTTTATCTCTTTTATGCATTTTAGGACATCCTCTTCTTCTTGTATTCAAAAGGTCAACCATTCGTTTCCATTGATAAATTCTTTCTTTAAGAGGTATCTTTCTTTCTGTGGTAGTTTCAAGGTATTGCTTAGGTAGACCTTGGCTTCTTCTTCTGTTTCCCCTGAAATATTAGCTGTCATGGTACCAAGTCTATATATTTCTTCTCTTTTTATAAAATATGGGTTAGTCAATTGGGCAAAGTCCCTGTTTCTCATGTTATATGAGCTATAATCACTGATATTGTTGCCTTTTATTTTCTCTTGAAGCCTTTCTATTTCAGTCTTTTCTTGTTTATGATCCCTAGTTATTGTGATTTTATTATTTATCATTGACTTATTATCTATATATTCTGTAATCTCTATCGGTTGACTTTTTGGCTCCTGTGGATCACTTGTATTCTTGATAATTTTTATGAATTTGTCTTCTATATAGGGCTGTAGAAGATCTTCTTCTTTTCCCTTTCCTTGTTGCC